>CAVNYN010241206.1:0-24888 GCA_963692815.1 Nyctanthes arbor-tristis | reverse complement strand
CAATAAGGAATTTCTTCCCCATTAGTTTTTCTTGGAGAACGTCTTTCAGATCCTGCAGAGACGCGGCTGTAGGTATGTTGATATCTAAGCTGCCAACAATTCTTCTCATAATATCTTGCAACTCGAAATGTTTTGGGACATAAACCCATTTTCTAAATTGGAACTCCTTTTTAACTCTGTTATCATCATAAACCAGCTGGGCAAGTGTTGTTTTACCTAATCCACCCATTCCCACAATGGAGATAGCAGAAAGCCTCTCGGCGCTTGAACTCCCAATAACTTGTTGAACTATCCGTTCCTTATCGTCATCTCTTCCAAAAACATCTGCTAAGTCACCCAAAAAAGAAGTGGTTTCTCTCGAAAGAATGGTATGAGCGAGTGATGGGTTTTCATCTGAGACTCGAAAATTAAATGCTTCTGAGTTTGAAGCAATGTCAAGCAACCTCATTCGAATGTGTTGAATCTTGTGGGACATCTTATATAGAAAGTACGGGCGTGAGAAAATTCGTGTTACCTTATATTTAAAGCGATTTTCCACCGTCTCTTATAGCTTCAGTCTGGAAATCATCAACTACTAATTTGATATCTTCAATAACATCTTCAAGCTTTTTCATCCGGTCCCGTTCTTGATTGCTCTTATCATTTGGTTGCATTTCTGCATCTAAGATTGCGCACTTGATGGAAGATAACAATTCATTGAGTCTCTGAAATTCATTTCTGACACCACATACAAGTTTGATCTCTCCAAAGAGAAATGAAACTAATTGATTGGAGAGCTCTCCCAACATACTACTGAACACTGCTTCACCCATGGGTGAACTCAGTTCTCACTTAGAAAATGGAGATCGGAAGAGCGAGAAAACTACCAAGATGAAAAATGAGAAACATTCAAATTATTGTCATTTCTTGGCTAATTGTCTTTCCCAATGTATGAAAAACACGGTTTCCATCCGGTCAGCCCTGTTGAAAATCAAGAAGTAAACATTTACAATCTACTTATTTTATATACACGGTATGTTATGTTAGACGGGCTAAAATGTTTATTACGAAGTCAATCATCCTCCAACTCATCAATGACTCAGTTATGGGGAATCCACTCAGTCTTAAAAGAGAGATTATAAGAATGCACACATTTGTATATAATCATTATATATAAGCATATCTTGTAAAATACGAGCAACACCAAATCCTTCTAGAGCCCAAACCTCAGTTTCTCCCACCGGCTACCCCTTAAATTGCCCTTACTCTAAGGGACACGTTCAGGACTCCAACTTCCTTGACATTCTGGCACAAGAGCAAGTACAAGAAGACGTGTGCTCTTCCGATCTCATAAAACCTTGGCTGGGAGTGTAAAGCTTATATTTCTTTCTTCTCATATCCGATGTCATTCAGTACAACATATCAAGCACATGATGAATAAAAAACAATCGGGTTCCGTGAAAAAATTGTTACAGAATTCCTTTTTTTCAGTGATAATGCCCAATAATCCATATAGGCCATTAAGGCTGCCAGCATAGCCAAAAAAGTGGGGACAAGCACAAGAAACGAAATCACGTAAAGAAAGATGAATCCCATTGTTTTCTAGATCAAAAAGCTGGAAAAAATTTATTAAGAAGCTAAATGCACAATTTCAAAGCGGATACAAACCAGAGACATGAAATTTACTTCTTTTTCTAGCCCTAAATACATTTTGTGATCTACCATCAGCTGTACATTTCTCAAATTTCAATCCCACCTGACAATGGGAGTAACGAAAAATTATAAGAAGACACAAAAGTGGACATACTAAAGTGAATAGCTGCAAGCCTGCAACTAGCTATGGCCTTTAACATAACAAAACATCAACTTTCTGCAAAGTTAGGTTCGAGTTGGTCCCAGAATCAGATGAATCCTTGATCACTTTCAGACAGCAAGCTAGAAAGAGATTTTAAGAATGACGAATGGCTATACTGTATTTCAAGCCTTCGGAAGTGTGCGAGAAGAAACTCCATGAAGAAGCCGGACAAATCCCAAGAAGCTGAGCTTCCCATCAGAGTGTCTTATCCAATCTTTTAGTACTACATGAACAGGAACAGATGGACTCAGGCCAAGCTCCTGTTTGAAAAGAAGATGAAAGTCAGAGTTGTAAATCTGTACAATTCAAGCCTCTATCTATCGGAAAATAGGATAAATTGCCAAGGTTTCAAAATGATCCTAATTTCAAAGAGTTGTAAATCCAATTTTAGAACATGAGCCATCATCTTTCACCAAGTTGAGAACAAGCCCATTATCCATTAAGAAAGCACAGCCTCAAGCGTAAACCACAAATTAACCATCGGCACATGCTCCGGGTCCCCCAAAACTCTTACAGATCCCCATCAAACAGAGAGAGAGAGAGAGAGAGTACTGAGGCAAGTTCTTCTATCATAATCGGCCGATTTCCATCCTTCTCAAAAAACTCATAGGCATGGCGTGCATATTGCTCCCAGCTTTCCATTCCTTCCAGTTGATGCACACTTACAGCTGCCGCACAGAATTCTTCAAAATCCAATTTTCTGTATTGAAGAGAACTCACCTAGACAACACATGAATATGCATATAGCAAATCTTATCACTGATATCATTGTAAGACTGAGATATGGGTTATAAACCAAAAAGTTAAGAGAACAACATTGAGAAGAAAGGTTACTAAGAGTTTTACCAGATTTGCATAATCTAGAACGCGTGAATCCTTCATTGCATCTGTCATGTTCTTTGTCACAGCCTGCTGACAGAGATTCACAAAGTAAATATAAAAGGCACTTTATTACTATTACTATTATTATTATTATTGTTGTTGTTGTTGTTGTTGTTGTTGATGCTAAACATCCACCCCACTTGTGTCCATCTATTGCCCACCCCATTGAATTACCTGTATATTGCAATAAGGGTGGATAGAAGGTGATAGGATGGATATGTAGCATTATGCTATTATTATAATTATTATACATTTTACTTCTTTTATGGGTGGTGGAAGGTGAGGTGCATGTGTCAAGAAAATAGAGAACTGACCGTTCTAAAACTATGAAGGGATATAAATCCACTTTTGTTTGGACCTAATAAAATGAACTGTTCTCGAAGATAGGCTACGTGAGGTATTGCCAATGTTTTCGCAAGAGCCTGTTATATTGGTAGAGCATATATATCAGTCAAGTCATAAACAAGTAAACTAAAACTGCCTTTAGCAAGCATAAAAAGGTATCATAAGAAGATGCAAGGAGAACGGAAGAATTGTGACGAGTTAGAATCCTTGAGTTGAATTTTGTACTCCTCTTTATATAAACAGGAGCAAAATTCACTGAAGTATTAGGAGGATATGCAAATAATAACATGGAAAACATGATATAAGCAATTAGTTGTAAAGCATCTTAGAGTACATTCATAATCATATCAAATTATCAGCTATATTCTGAAAGAGATCTCTACAGCCAAAAACGCATACCGCTAAAGCTGCTTTTCTCAGAGAAGAAGAAAATATATAAGCGTTTACAAGCTTATAAGTTATCATATCCAGGGGTAACTTGACATCATGATGGCCAGCCAGCCATGGATGACCTAAAGAAGAGATCGGAAGAGCAGGGTGTTAGTATGTTATCAAACATAAACACCAAGACTTCCATTAATTTTCTTGGTGAAAGAATCTTGGTGAAAGAAGTAAAATTACTGTCTCCCAGGCTCAAGACTAATATTTTATCAAAACTGCCAATGACTAGAAACAGAGATATACAAAATGTTATACTTGTTACACTTACATGGGCATCAAACAAAAAGTCCTACATTTGTGGTCAGTTAGGTCGGGATGAGAAACAGTAAACATAAACTAAAACCTTCTTCATTTTATATAACTCAGTGTTATCCAATATGCACTGAACATTTTAGTTACTTACTGAGAGCCTGAACTGCAGTTAGCCTTTTACGATAATCCTTGTTCAATAATCTTTTCACGAAATCTACAGCATCACGGGACAAAGAAGGCCATGGGTCTTCATCAAAGATTGGATCAGCCTTCAGAACAGCTCGGAAGATTCCAGATTCTGTACGAGACCAAAAAGGTCTGCTTCCACAAAGAAGAATATAAGCAATAACACCAATACTCCACATGTCAGCTTCTGTTCCATATGACCTATGCAAAACTTCAGGTGCCACATAATAAGCACTTCCAACAATATCATTCAGCCGTTCATCTGCAAATACATCAATTCTCAACTTTAACATAACACGAAGACAAGAGTATCAAAACATTCGGCAACAGACATAACCTGGCTTTACATAGTCAGAGAGGCCAAAGTCAATGGCTTTCAAAGGAGCAGACTCGTCCTTTGAAGTAAAGAGAAAATTCTGAAACAAAACTTAGAAAGAGTGTCAGTATGCAAATGATTCTATATAATAAGTTGGTAAATTGAGAAGGGAGAAAAAGAAAATCAAAGTTCCTTCCTTCTTCTTCTCTCTTTATCTCCCTTTTTTTTTTCTTTTTTTTGGAGAGGGGTAGAGGGAGGCCTGGAAGCACGCTATAAAAAGATAATCAACCAATTCCTACATATTTATCATAAGAAAATAGAACAAAAAATGAATGGCTCTCAGTTATCAAGGAAGTTCAAACATTGAAATATGAGTACTAATCACAATTGAACATCTAGTTTAAGAGCAGACAAAGCCATAGCTATTTCGAATAGGGGATACTTGAAGCAACAAAATCTATATGCGCCAGTCTCAATATGCTCCTAATTGGCTTTCATCTCTTCAAATCACTTATGTTCCCTCATTGTAAAAGAGGCAAGCGATTTTTCAAGGGGCCAAGGGGGGCAAGAAAGGAGCATATCGTCTCAAACTGACATGAATGCTTGTAAATCATGGGATTATTTCCCAAGCACATTACATTTGTCTTAAGGCGTGTTAAGTTTCAAATGTGTAGTTGTAATTGAATAATTATCAAGTCAATAATGGGTAAGATTACAATAAGAAAAGTAGAATGAGAATAAAACAAACCTTTAGTCCAATTGATGTTTATGATCAACTAGATAAATCATGAAAAAAGGCCATTTTATTCTGTGATAAACTTCTATATTATGTCTTACGTTATAATTTTCGTCACAGAAGAATGGACACAAAAATCAGAATAGAAGAATGTATATCCAGAGGCCTGTAAGAGTAATATCTAGGAAGCCATCATTTAACTGAAAAAGGCAAATTTGGAATAAGAGTAGCATATTACCTCGGGTTTTAGGTCACGGTGAACCACGCCTTGGAGATGACAATAAGACACAACACTTAAAATCTGTACCATGACAGTTTTAGCATCTTGTTCAGAATATTTGCCACCCCTAGATCAAGAGGACGGATAATTAGTTTGAAGGATTTGAAGCAAGGACTAAAAACCAAAATAAGGGAACAGAAAACCATTAAAATAACCTAGAAAGTATCCTGTCTAACAATTCTCCTCCTTTGCATAATCTGCAAAGACAAAGCAGAAATAAGCACAAATGTGAGCGCCAAAACATAAAACTATGCAAGTTATATAAGCAAAGCATGATGCATTGTCAACTATTTATCTACATCTTCTGGGTGCCCACAAAAGTAGGTTCTGGGTGGACTTCAAAAGTCCGTACGGCCATCAGATATATAAAGGTTGAAGAAGAGGACCACGCATTTAGAGAAAGAACTGGAACTTTGTTACATTATATTAGGTGACATTTAAGCACGTTTCGGTGTGCTTAAAAGTTGTTTAAGTTTGATTTAAGTACTTTTTAGCACTTCGGGGAAGCTTATAGAGTTTCCACAAGAAATTATGAGAGATGTCAAGACAGTTCAAAAAGAAGAATACAACATAAGAACACCAATTCTAGTGATATCTAATTCCGATCTAAAGTCCAACTTACTCCATCACAATATATACATTGTCTTCATCTTCATAGGCATCATAAAATTGCACCAAGTTCTTATGTCCCGTTAGTGCACGTAATATCTTCACTTCTCTTCGAACATCCTCTACAGAAATGGCCGTAGTCATCTGCATACACATTTTAAGTTCACTGAGATAAAGCGGCCATTGATTTTCATTTTGACATGCTTTTTATCTAGCAAGGACATCCATATACAAATAATAATTACGAGCATGGGATGATTTACCACTCTTTTGTAAATGGAAAATCCTAAATAGGTTGAAGAGAACACCATTCTAGGGAGATAATGGTACTCTGTAACCAACTTTGCACATCACAAGCCATCATATTGCGTGCACATCAATTAGAAATCAAGATCCACTCTTAATAGGAAATTGATATAAATATAACTTTCTGAACTGGAAAATAGTAAAAGCCTACAAACTAACATCCTGAATCTCCAAAAACAACAAAAGATTCTGAAGTTAACTGATGGCCTTAGATGTGAATGCTCCATGAAAGTGATATTAAATATTTTCATTTTATCTTGTGTTCTTGCTGCATTTAAAAAATAAAAATAAAAAAATACATATACAAAGATGTGAAGAGTAGCAGCAAGGCTCCCCTCCATAAAGCAAAACAAAGAAGACTAAAAAGTAACAAAATAAAACACCGTCAAAAACAAATCGATCATTCAAAAAAAAAAAACTCCAATCAACAGAGACCATCAGCACGTGGAAACTGACAGAAAGCTTGCAAGATGAGCAAGTAATCATATAATTATTAAAAAAAAATAAAAAAAGAGAGGACTTTTACATTATAATCATTAGCTAAGCTATAATCAACAAAGAAAAAGTAATTGCAGGAGTCTTCTGCCATTAAAAACAGACCTTTGATTTTGGGATAACTTTAACAGCCACATCGTGCCCCTTCAAGCTTCCCTTCCTTCCCTTAGCTGCACAAGTATACCCAAAATGTCCCTTCCCCACTTCTTCGCCAAGTTCATAATGGCTGGTGAAATTTTTTGAAAACCCGAAATTCTTGTCCAGAGCAATAATCTCACTTTCACTCCCTTCAGGTATAGTGGCCTCATTAGACTTCATAGAGCCATACCTCCTTGCGAGAAAGGCCTTAATATGTTTAGCTGGGGATGGTGGTGGCAATGGGCGTTTAAGGAAGCGAAGAGGAGTTGAAGGGGTGCCATAATTTGCAGCTGCAGGTGAGTTCTTGAAGGGACTTGGACTGTAAAATGGGAACTTTGGTGTCTTCCCTGCTGAAGAATTCAGAATGTGTTCATTGATCTCACCTTGGATAATTGAATTTTCAGATAAATTTTGTGGAGGTTCCACAGGTTTTCCATGACAAAGTCCCATGGAATCAAGATCCCAATTGCGAGGAGATTCGAGAAAGGAAAAACAAAAAAATGTAAAACCAGGGAAGAAGGTAAAGTTAAAGACCCCGTGATCAAGAGCAAGGGAAATCAACCCGTTTGAAGGACACTCGGAATTACAGAGAGCAAAATCTACCAAAAAATATTTTAAGACTAAGAATTCAAAAACTCTGAATCGGCAACTGAAGAAAGATAAGATTTTTCAAGCTTCACCCGCAGAAACCAGGAATTAGGCAAGAAAATTCACGTGAAAACCAAGTTCTACGGCAAATTCAAGGGGAGAAAGTGAAACCCAAAGAGGAGGAAAGAAGTAGGTAAAATTTTTGGAAGATGAAGAAAGAACAGGAAAAGGGATTAAACTTTCTGTTGCATATTTGTAATCATCACCCCGGAAACACTCTGAGATGAAAAAAAATTCTACAGAGCAAAAGTGGAACTGAAAAAGAAAAAATGTAAAGCAGAGGCTGCAAGAAAAGAAATTGATGGATAGTATTTGCTCCATCTTCGTTTATAATTTACTCAACCTACACGACGCTCTTCCGATCTCTAAGGTCGATCCCTATCACTCTAGTGATTATCCTAGATTTTCTTTTATCTCATTCTTTTAAAAGTATGTTTAAAATCTAAATACTGAGTTGAGTTTATTTAAAGAAAAATATAGAGTACTCGATGAACAAAATCAATGATAAGGCAAAAGCTATTGGGAGAGAACCTTTATAATTTTTTTCAAAATATAGTGATAATTCCATGTTGAATAAGAATTCTATATTAATAATAATTGTTGGGCTAATGTTGTTCACCAACACTCTAGTAATTAGTTTTACTTATATTTATTATTATATAAAAATTATATATTAATCAACTGGCAACCTTTTTTCAGAAAGAGATTTTCTTTTATCTCATTCCTTAAAAATAGTAGTATGTGTAAATTCTGAATGTTGAACTCTATTTAAAGAAAAATATAAAGTACTCTAAGATGGACAATTAATGATAATGCCACATTGAATAAGAATTCAATAGTAAGTATGGAATTTGTTTGGAAAGAAAATATTTTCTTATCAATTAAATCACCAGTAATTGAATTTCATAGAAAATAAATTGCAAAGTGTTTAATTGAAAGTAAAATTCTCTAGAAAAAATATAAATTACCTAGAAAACAAAAAAACTTACACTCCTATAGGAAAATATTTTTCTTATTTTCAAAGAAAATATGGTTACGCGACCAAAAGTTAGAAAATGTTTTTCCCCAAAAAAATGTCAATCAAACGCCACAACAGTATAAATTTAGGTGAAAAAACTCATTTTCCATAGAAAATCTTTACTATAAAGCAAGCTATTATTTAAATTATTACAGAGACACTATTTGGGAAAATTACAATAATTTAGGAGTAATATTTAACCACTCGAAAATTTTATTACAAAACTTATGGAGGTTTTTGGACATTTTCAAATCATTTTGGATGCAATTTTATGATGTTACACATTTGAATCGTACATGTGAAATATTAAATTTGTTCTGCTATAACAAGAGTGAAAAAATTTTAACGCCCTATAAGTGACTATATACAAATATATGACTATGTAAGCGCTAGAAATTTATTCATAATATTAGTTATTATAATAATAATGAAATTTAAAAAAAAAAATGTTTCATATCATATGTTGGCATTATGGTGCTTCCTAAAAGTAGATCTTTTATGATTGAGAGATCTACAAGAATTTATCCCCTTTTATCTTGACTGGAATTTCTTCTTTCTTTTTACACTTTCAATCCCAGAGACTTTTGGTCACAATATTAGAGGTATCCTAAGAAACAATAGATTAATGTAAAATCAGTTTTATAACCTATGACTCTAGTTTCACATTAATAGTCTTCAAGCTCTAATTGTCTATGACAAAATATAGACTACATACTTCTCGTGTCATCTCGAGTTCCTCAAACTTAATGTTCATAATAAGTACACTTTACTTGATATATTGAAATGTAAATTAAGATTTTATCGACTCCACTTAGGACACCAAATATAGATAAATTGGTAAATAATTAAAGGGAAGAACAACTAAAGTCTCCATTGTTTGTCCCTTTTAGCTTAGTGGAGCTTTATGCTACAACAAAAAGGAAAATTCTTATTCTTTGATACTGCTTCTCCCACCATAACTTTTTCTCAAGGAATAAATCTTTTTTACACAGAATAAATTATGATTGCGCTATCTGTTAAAATTTTGAATTAAACATTAATAAATCCAAACTAATATTATATATACACACATGCACACATACACAAATAATATGTCCGTAGAAATAGACATTATTATAGATTCAGGTAAAATTAGGTATCTTTACATTTTCCTGTGATTACGAAATTGTTAGGTGACCATCCATGGTCTTTTTCACTTGATGAATGTTCTGACCCAGAAAAATGTTTGTCCCCACCCACCATTTAGGATTTTGATAATTGAAAACCACAAAAATATTACATTCATCCCGTATTCTGAAAATTGAGAGTCGAGAAAAAACCTCGAGGCCAAAGTCTTGAATACACATGCTCATACGTGGCGATGCCATGAAGCTCATTAATTGTGTGAAAAGGCAGAGAGCAAATAGTTCAAGTAGATATTTGAAGTTATTTATTCAAAGTGAATTATAATGAAAAATTATAATGAGGTGAAATGAGTGGTGTAGATGTAATAAAATTTTGAAAATTATGGTTATAAATGAGCAGTTGTCAAATTAGTAGTCAAATCAGTGATAGATGAGATTATAAAGTGCTTTGATAAAGAAAATCAAACACCCTCCAAGTTTCAAGCTTGGAGCAGCTAAACATGTGCCTATGTACACTTTTTAGGATACGACCTTCGCCTGGTGATAGTTTAGGGTAGGAAGCGGCTAAAAAACTCACAAATGCAGCTCGATTAATAAGAGAGTCATAGGTGCATTATGGTATTGACAAATTGTGATGCTCAATCATAGTTAGTTCACTTGGTCGATATGTTTGACTAGGCACAACAAGTGAAGCTATATAGTATATCACCGTCATTCAACTCCAATACATGTGATATTGAATAATAAGTTACTATAAGTGCGCCGCATTTACAAGCTATTAACCCCATTTATTATATTATTATTATTATTATTATTTAACTTAATGTGACATATGTTGACATTTAGAGAATTTTGATTTGGAGATACCAGTGTCTCTACTATCAAGACACCCTCTTTATGTGGTACATTCCAAGCCATTAACTTTTACAAAAAAAAAAAAGGCTTAACATATTCACAATTTTGGTTACCATACCATACGGTCACAATTTGATACCTTAATTTTACAGGAAAAAACCTTAATATATACCTTAATATCAAGATCGAAACTAATCAAGATAACCCCATGAGTTAAAATGAGTAGTGAAAATTTAATTGAAACTAGTATAATACCCAAGCAATGCACGTGAAGAATAATACTAAAAAATATAATCAATAGGAAGCTACAATAAATGGGTAACATTTGAACATCAGTTAAAAATATAAAATGATGTATTTTCATCAATTTACATCAATTGAATCAATAGAAGAAATAAATTTAGTCCTGATAGAGTTCAAAACTATTCAAACAATTTAAATTCATCCAATAGTCCTTTTTTCCATACGCTTTAATGGGAAAGTTTTATCACTATCAATTAATTTTCACAGTCGTAAATTCATCAACAAATCTACAAAAGAAGTAAAGGATATATACTCCGTAAAAACATAAACACGTGGGACTAAAATTCCATTGTAATACATTCGTGAAATAGTTACCCAGTAATAAAATCTGAAAATTATTAATAACAGAGTTTAATTATTAAGAGTTAGATTCAACACAATTAGTGATATAGAATACATTAGTGAATCAGCTGTCCAGTAAGAAAATTTCTTGTAACGATAACAATATACTTTTTAACAAAGAATTAATTTTTCCGGGTTCTATTAAAGCGAGAAGATGGTTAATTCTACAAATTTTGATTCTCCATTGTTCTAGAAATGCGATATGTCTAGTTAATTTTCAACTTGAAACAAATAAATAAATCGAAACAAGCATGAAGGCAAATGAAAACCGAATTTCACAAAGCTGTGTTAAGAATAAACAAAAATCTAAAAATGCTTCAATTTCTATTTCAACAAAAATTCACGACATCAATTTCATTTTTTTTTTTGGACATAAGACCAATATATCGCAGACATTCTTTCTAAACCAAACATTGTATTCATATTTAGTCTGATCCTTTGCCACGCGAAGCAAAATAAAAAACTAATAGAAAAATACATGCTTGAATTGCTCAATAAAATTACATATATATCTCTCAACACTGAAGGAAAATGGAGAGAAAGATTTCTGCATATCTAGCATCTTCCATATCTTCTAAAAAAGAAATGAAAACTCCAATTATGTTAGATTGCAGATTTTTTGGGAAGATATGAAGAGAAATTGGTTGCAAATTGTAAATCTTGGGCAATACACAAATAGCCAATCAGTCATGAAAAATATGTCCATGAAAAAAAGAATGAACGGAACATGTACTACGATGCGTAACAATGTTTCATTATTACATACAAGGTGATAATGTCAACAGGAAGAGACATTTTTACAATTTATATTTTCAATTAGTAACTTGCTTAGACAATAGGATGGCGAGCAATTTTTTTCCATAGGGTGTATACGCATAGAAATTTGTACTCTGGAAATTTCTAATTTATAATGATCAAGTTGAAAGATGGTATTGATAAAGGTTGGATACGCACTGCAATTTGGACTTAAAGACAAGAAGTAGTTTAAATTCCATTTGTAGAAGCAGATGGTTGAGCTATAGTGCACGGAGCTATATTTTATTTGAAAAATTAGAAACAGTGTGCTCTTCCGATCTTAATAATTAAAACTTTACCGTATCGGAGGATATAAGTGCAGGTGAATAATTATGTCTTTTTAATTCAATGACTAAGATTGGAGACGGTTTAACATCATGTGATAATAGATAGACAAAGATTGTAATTTTGAGTGTCCGTGGCATCATTGTCTATTCGAATCATATTTCTTGACCAATAACCGAGAACAAAACTCACTAATCTCCTGTAGCAATGTAAATAAATTAGTTCTTGTTTTTTCATCAAGATAGTATTTAATCTTAAGAGTACAATGCAGTTTAGGGACATAAAAATCTAATTAAATTAAAGTCTTAAGCAACTATAGTTGACAGTTTCAGCAGATCATATCATCACAAATCTGCTCTAAACTATGTCAATTAGGTAATGGAAAGTACCAGCGCCACTTCTAATCAGCCAGCTGAGAAGGTATCTTGAATTCATAATAAGAAGGCAATATTCAGTTCTTCAAACCACCAAACACTTAGCCTGTGATTCATATTTCTTGACCAATAACTGATAACAAAACTCACTAATCTCCTGTAGCAATGTAAATAAATTAGTTCTTGTTTTTTCATCAAGATAGTATTTATTAGGGACATAAAAATCTAATTAAATTAAATTCTTGAGCAACTATAGTTGACAGTTTCAGCAGATCATATAATCACAAATCTGCTCTAAACTATGTCAATTAGGTAATAGAAAGTACCAGCACCACTTCTAATCAGCCAGCTGAGAAGGTATCTTGATAATAAGAAGGCAATATTCAATTCTTCAAACCACCAATGTTACAGCACCAAACACTTAGCCTGTGATTCATAGTAGTTGCCAACAATCTCAAGCATTTCTTTATCCAGTATACACTACCAACACGTATATCCCAAATATTTATCATCTAGAAGCTTAGGAAAATATTTAAAAAATTTAAGAAACTATTAAATAAGAAAAAGCCAATATAGAAAATTAAATAAAGATGATAAGATTTCAAGCATATATAGCAATAGGAAGAAGTAAAATCCTTCAATAGTTGATCTATAAAGGTCCAATATGCAGAAAACGAAATTTTAATACTTCCATAAGACAATCAAATCGTTCACCTTTGCCATTTAGCAAATTATGCACCAAACATCTTGAACAAATCACATAGCAATTCCGATGGAAACATCAAAAAATAAAAATAAAAATAAAAATATATGCATATGCCAATTCCAAACTTGAATTCTATCTGAAAGAAAATCCTACGACTGTCGGAATCCTAACCTGAACCCATCATTACCTTCAAGCTGCCTCACTGGAGAAGTAAAGAAGCGAAATTAGGATTCCATGCAGGCTCTGAACTTGGTAGGAAAGGGCCATCCCAAAAAGTGGAAACAACCAAAATTAGCATACAATTAGGGAGTGCAACCTTAATCGACTCAATCTCCAATCGGAAGGGAACCGGGGATCATTTGTGAATGGAAGAATTTCTGGAAAGAAAATCATTCTCAAACAAATAGGTGCTCTTCATCTTTTGAGAATGGAAGAATTTCTGGAAGAAAATCGTAAAACCAAAAAATAAAAAATAAAAAAATAAAAAATAAAAAACGAAAGAAAGGATGCGAGATTGAAGGGATTTGGCGTTTGTGATAGGTATGGAAGAAGGTAAAATTGTGGAGGATTGATTGCAGGGATCGTCTGATTTTGGGGCATGTATTCTTGGGATAAAGCCCAAAAAAAGAGGAAAAAATCTGTAAAGGAAAAGACAGTTGGCTGCATATAGGTACGGCATGAAAATTGGGAGAAAATGACGGTACCTACAGCTGCCTTTGATTTAATGGTATAATAATAATATAATATAGATAGATCTGAAATATACAGTGATTATTGAGAAACTATCAAATTAGTAGTATGTGATATTATAATAAGGAAAATAATGAGTTTCAAACAAGCTCTTAGAATGGTGCTCAACCATCAATGTCTATGGGCTTATATGTCAGTGTACAATGGCCCACTTATCAAAGAGCGGACTCTTCAGCCCAACTCCGTAAGCCCAGATAGGGGGGGATGGAAAAAGGAAAGGAGAGTGTGGGTGTAAAAAGCGTTGGTTTAAAAAAAAAAAAAAGCGTGGCACCACAAGTCAAAGACGTGTCAGAGCCAGGGGGCAGTGAAGGTCAAAAAAAAAAAAAAGTGAAGGGAGGGCAATGATTGCGCCCCAACCCGCAGGCGGCAGCCCACCCGACAATTTCTTGAATGCGTGACGGCATCTGTCGGCTCGCTTGCCGCAATTCCATCCCCCACAACGCCGCGCCTCACTCCTTCTATCCAACCCGCCCCCCCCCCCCAACCAAAACCCCAAAAAACACCAAAAAAACCACCCAAAAAAATGACGTCGACGTCATCGTCGTTGGTCCCCGCCCCTCTGTTCCATTACTCGGTTTCTACTCCTTTTTCCTCTTTTCTAAAGTATTATATATTTTTTTACCTTAACGTGGAAAGAGTAATTTTTTTATCAACTAGCGAGTCGCATTCTCTGGGGGCCGGACTTGCTGGTTTGTCCGGCTTACTTTACAACGCTCATATGAAATATGTGTCGATTTAAGCAATGTGTTTATGTTTCAATTTTCTTGTATATTTACATAACATCATTTGATTAGTTTTGTTGAAAAATAAAAAATTGTAGTTTAATGTAATTGATTCATAAATTGTCAAATGTATTTAGTTGACAACCATTAAAAAAAAAAATCACAACGTTGGATGAATTTTGATTTTTCATTACATATTTTATGTGGCCAACCATGCTATTCACCAACCAATATTCCCTTAAAACAAAGGGGGTGGAGGGGATTACTTCTCAATATTAATCTACCCTATATGCCTATAAATTTCAAAATCTCCATAATCTATTAACTTACAATAAACTCCATTATTTGGGAAAACATATGATCTGAATCTGGGTTTTTATGTGATGTATGAAAATCACCAACCTAGCTAGATGTCAGAATCTCTTTCCACATCCCATTTTTTATTTATAAAGATAGTACTCTATTATATATATATATATATGCTTGGTACATATGAATTCAAGTAAATATCAACGTTACAAAAATCCGACTAGACTAGCTAGTTTATCTAGAAAATGAGCATCGCCCGAAAAAACAAGTTGGCCCCAAACACCCTGTTCAAAAGGGGAAAAATATTAAAAATTGGGTAAATTTTAGGGGAAAAAATATTTTTCAACAATTTTAGATATAAGAAGAAAATGATTTTTTTTATGGGAGGGGAAAATGATAAATGATTTATTTTTAGTGTCAAAATTTGTTAGATATTTAGTTTGACCCAGCTTGACGTATTAGCTAATTTTCCTGTTCAACGCAAGATATGATTTTCTAAAAATATGAACACTTGACTTGTTATTTCTAATTTAAAATATACATAAAATGCTAAGGAGCCTTGTGCTTCTCTCTTTCAATTTCATGTCAATCGATTATTCAATAAGTATTTCTTATCATTCCAAGAGAAGTTGTAAATAAAAATCTTTTGTTATTTGACCAATTACAATTCATTTTAACAAAAAATTCTCTCATTTATATTTTAGATAATAATACAATTGTGCACTCTAATCAACAGCAAATTAAACCTTATTTTCTAGCAAATTTAGTCTAATTAATTATATGAATTCTCTAATTCAATACTGTAATAAGAAAACCTACACAAATTAAGCGACTACAACATGCCATGCCGTGATTGAGCCACCATTTTTCGGGCTCCTTTCTAAACAAGATATGCAGTTCTTATGAATCCTTAATTATTGATCAAGGCATGAACTGACTTACATAAGCAAAAGTAGCATAGAAATACAGATAAAATTTGTAATTAACCCACCTGAAAATACACTATAAAACTGGCAAGAAAGCTTCAATCTCAGCTGATAATTCTTTGGCTGAAAACTCTTCGCCTTTTCGAACTCTCCCCAGCTCCAAGACTTGATCCCCGAATTATACTTTTCAGTGCATCTCTCAATACCACAACAGATTCATCAGTCTGATCTTTTTCACCAGCCAATACTATCACATTCCGAATTCTTCCGCCCAATGTTACGATTTCCGACCGCAAAGGACTCAAAGGTAATGACTTTAGTATCTCAATCAAGTCTGGAAGGAGATTGATCCGGTCTTCGCAACAGAGGGAAGCCTTGATTACTGACTTCCCATCAGAATCTTCATTTTGTAATACTGTAATTTCATCAGTTTCAGCTGGAAAACTTTGATCAAATTGCATTATTTCTGATGTTTGCTGTTTCAACTCCCTCACTCTTTGAACCACCTTAGCTAGAAGGGAAGCCTTATCCGTCTGTATCAATTATTGAAACAACTTCCCAATTAAACCCAAAAATCAGATGAACCCTAGTTATAAAAAGATCAAAACTTTATTCCTGTTTCATATCAATAATTGGAGAAATCATGAAAATATTTACAAAATTATGCCCAATCATGAACTGGAAACATCAGAAGATAAAAGGATTGGAATTCAGAAAATGAATTCTCATTTCTGTACTAGGAACAGAATTAACTTACTTTCGAATTGCAAAGAAGCAGAGTCCTAAGCCTATTAAGGTGAGAATTAATTCTCTCTCTCCGTTTCCTCTCTGCTTCTTTGTGATTCTCAGATGCAGTAAGAGCTCGAGCTTCAGGAGCATGCATAAACTGATCGGCCGGCGACTCCACGGGGTAAAACGACGAGCTGCAATAACTCTCCATAGCTGGGAATCCGTACATGAACCCATTTCCGGCTGGAAGGCAATGAAAAAAAGAATTTTCCGGTGAGTTCTCTGGCTGCATGATGTGAATCTGTATGGGGTAAGGAAACTTTCGGTGATGGGATTGGATATTAATTAGGGTTTGGTGGGACTTTTTTCTATATTATTTCTTACATTCTTTTTGGTCGTTGTTCCCTGCTTTTATTATTAGGGTTTGTTTGGATTATGTTCACGCGTGGTCCCCTTTTTCTTCGATTGCCAGAAAGGAACTTCACTTTTTTCTTGCAGCAAAACCTAACTTTTATTGCATGCTTGGCTAAGCTCACATAAGAATTCTACTAGCGGTAAGTTTATTTTAGTAAAAGGACAATGTTACAACTATAAATCGGGGATAAAATTATAACTTTATCTTTATATTTTCTCTTTAACCAGTTCAAAACATGGCAAGTGCAAATTATAATTTCACATCATTTCTATAACCTGATCTATTCAAATAGATATTTAACAAAAGAAATATTTTCACTTTAATACTAATAATGAACACAAATATTTCGTGCCAGCTGGCCTTGTCCAGGCTCGGCCCAAGGCTTGACACAAGCTAGCTCGGACATGTTTTATTGTCCAGCCTGACCAAGCCAAGCTGGGCTGCTTTTGGAATGCCATTGGCTCGGTCCTTTTCTATCTCTTTAACCAATTATTACTTGAGAGTAAGATATCATTTCTAAGTGTTTACTTTCACACTTTCAACAGGAAAGGAAAAGGGACGTTGCTCATACCATTATTAGGAGCTTGATTTTCTATTCGAGCCAAGTCGTTCATAATGTTTAATAATTGTAATCATTACTAGTGAAGTTTATTGAAAGCCAAAACATTATTTTCAATTAAGTACAGATACAATAAATTGTCGCGGTCTCTTATTAATTCGACGTTAGGTAATTATCTGTGTTTGTATATATGGTAAGTAATAATTAGTGATTAGTAATACCATGGCTCTAAATTATTAATTAAGAAAGAGAAAAAGTTATGGTCCAAAAAAGTGGCGCAATGATTAGAAATTCACATTCCAGACGGGAGGTTTTGGGTTCAACCACACCTAGCTACCCCCTCCTATTTCCGTCCTTGTATAAAAAAAAGGTTTAAATTTCTCAATTCATTTTGCCAATAGAAAAGATAATGGAGGACTGTTAGTAGATAGCGCTGCTCAACAAATAAATGGTCCTGGAGTAGTGAATTCAATAAATGAATGCCACAATGAAGTACAAGGTGGATGTCTTGCAACTGAGACAAATATATTATACCATCTTTCCATTTTTTTTTTTGTGGAATATACGATCTTTCTTAATGTTGTATAAAATTTCAAATCATCCCAGGTCATCAACATTGTTTAGAGAGTCAATCCTAATTATTTTTTTTATTTTTTTTAACTAATGCGAGAGAGATAAATTTTTATCAAGGTCACAAAAAATTGATTTGACTAACTAGTTAGTTGATAAAATCGATTCGTAATTCTTTACTCAAGGTCTATTTGTATATCTAGCTAAGAAAATTTTCAAAAATTCTCCAGAAGTCTTGATAAAAAAACTTCTCACCCACGTGGCGTCAATAGTTCAGGCCATACTTATTTCAAATCCACATGGTAAGCATTTATGAGTGCCACATGGGTGGAAAACTTTTTAATAAAACTTTTGAAAAGTTCGGACTCAGAGACTCTCTATCTTTAAAGTGTGCAACCATTATTTGGGCGCAGATTTTAAAGCGTTATTGGTTAGGATACAAACCAAGCATGAAGATTCATTGGACTCTTCATGGGCCGGAATTAATAGCCTAATGGAAGCCCATATCACTAGGCTTTCTTTATCGCGAGAGCCTTTGACCCCAAAATAAGCACTTCGAGAAAAATGAGGTCCATTTTGCAATTATCTAAAAACTGACAAAATTCAATTATTAATTTTTTTCTCCATTGAAAATAGTAACGTGGATGTAAATATTTTACTTGAAATTATTATGATAATAATTATTGAGAATAATGGACGCACACTGCAATATATTAATTGAGTTAGCAGCATATATGTGTCGATTGCGAAGAGATTTTCTCTCTCTGTAAGACGAAAAATGTAGACGAACCCAAATCTGCCAAAATTGTCATGTTAATTCTCCACATTATATTCAATTCTAACAGTTAAATAACAATCATATTTTAGACCCACAATATTCACGTTTTGCCTGCTTGTATGAATGATTGGATGACTAATTAACTAGCAAATGATCATTCTAAATATGCTGTACATTCATGCCAAAAATTATCATGCTTACTCATTTACTCATTTTGATTTGGTTAAAGGCTTCATCAAAAATCTTTCCTGAACGACCAAAATAGTATGTCCCAAAAATTACCCAAAAAAGATCCGAAGAACACCTTTTCGTTCTAAAAAATAAAGCCATGCCCAACCCAGCTTAAGATCTCTGCCATCAAAGTTTGATGTTCTCATGCCATACCAGGCATCGATAGTTGATCTTTTACCATATTTTGACACAAATGGAAGATACCAAAAAAGAGTATGAAATGAAAAAGATAAAAGAACAAAAGGGTCAAGAGTGGGACATGTCATGCACGTAATTTCCTACTTTGTGACACTCATGGCACTTGAGATTATAATGTTAATTAACATGTGGGATTAATCATATGATTCACTAAGATCACATTCACATCAAGGCGATTATAAGTACTACGTTAGATCCCTGAAAACCATGAAAAAAGACATGTAACCCACCCACTAATTTTAATTAATTAGATAATAATAAAGCAAAAGGTGAGTTTGTCCAACTTTGATTAAGATTGGTGTGAATTCCCACTTTACAACTCTTTTAATGCGTGTTTTCAAATTTGTTGTGCATAACATGAATGGAAATTTCTGTATTTCTACCTATTTCATTTGTTTAAATTTTCATCTTTTTTTAATTTTTATGCATTACTTCTCTCTCTCTCTCTCTATATATATATACACACTACCTTTGTCTTAAAAAGATGATTATATTCCCTCTTTCACATAGATTAAGAAAAGTTCATTTAATATTATTGGAAAAGTAAATTTTTAACATAATTTATCTATTATACCGTTTGATTTATTAATTATTTCACTTTAATAATTCTATTTTTTTATAACCATATACATTAAAGAAAGACATATAAGAGCATCTCCAATACCTAGTCAAGGTCGAATGTCATGGCTCAAAATTCAACATGAGAGAGATAGAAAGAAAAAGGAGAGAGAAATCGAGTGGGAAGAGAGAGAAAAGTGAAGAAAAATAGAGGGAAATTCAGATAAGAGGAGAGAGATAGAGACAAATTCAAAAATAATAATAATATACTGATTGACATGGTGAAGAAGAATGTAGATATATGACATTGCACATCACATGATGAAGAAAAAGTGGAGAAAAAGTGGGGTAAAAGAGATTAAAGTGAGTAAAAGAAAAAGAAAATAGGAAACATATGAGACCTATCAATTTTTTTGTGTGTATCTCTCTCATGTTGAACTTTGAGCCATGATATTCGACATTGACTATGCATTGGAGATGCTCTAAGAGAAATAACATTTCAACTACTTTTTAAAAAGGAAACTGGACCATATTTTAAGACGGACGACAAAAGAAATATGGACTATCTTTTTAGAACGGAGGTAGTATATATAAACAGGATTTGGCTTTTGCTATTTTGAAAAGATGGAAATTTATGTGGTTTAATTACCTTTAATTAATTAACTAATTTGATTGTGCATATCCGATCTATCACGTTAAAAAGACAATTTCAATTTTTATGGAAAATATTTTTCACATTAGAATAAAAAGTGAAGATTTTCCTCGAAATTAAAGAAAATGAATTCTCATGCAAAAGATAGTAAAACATTTTTCACAGAAAATAAATGTCAGTTCTTTTTCAACCTTCCAATCAAACACGCCCTCAGTGAAATTTTGATATTGGTCAATCAAAAATACTTATGTTAAGCTGGTTAAGCCTTTGATAGGTTAAAATATTTGTTCATAAACAAAATATAAATGAGCTTTGAAATGGAGCTGACTCAAATACTATGTTTGCTAACTTCTTTTTTGAGTCCAGACATGAACTTCATTGGTGAAACATAGATATGATAAAAAAGGATTCTTATTCAATGCTAACAACCCACATCTCATGTTCCAACAAGAAAAAATGACATGACAGCGTGACAATGACTAACAAAAAAAATGTAACATTCAGTTTAAGGTACGAAATGAAAGAGCCATTAATTAGAGACAACGACCCCCACATTTAGGACCCTTTTGGAGATGTCCGACAAAATTGAAACAATACAGAGAAGGTTAACATGACCCTGCACAGAAGGATGACACACCCAAGTTGAGAAACTCTCCCAATTTTAGGGAAAATTCACATTTGGTTTTTCAGTTTTTGATCTAATATCAGCAAGAATTTTATTACACTTATCGGCATGTCGGTTGTTATGCACACTTGTACATGTGGCCTCACCCAAACAATATTCAACCCACCTAAGCCCGTAAAACCTAATTTGAATGGACGCCACATATTTAATATGTATAATAACCAGTCTACTGATAGATATAATAAAATTCTTGTTAATACCAACTTTATTTTACACATGAATTCACATGTGAGTTAACATATGAGCCCTTGCCCGACGTAAATAAGGGTGTCTCCATAAAAGTGACCCGGGTCCCTTGGATCAAATATCTTGGTCTTTCTCATTGAAAATATTGAAAGAAACACAAATAAACCGACAAGGCCTAAACCTCATGTTAACTTTTGGGCCCCACCAGATAAAAGATAGATTCGTATCAATGCCATTATTCATCATATAGTACTGATGGCCATTAAATTACCCAAGAAAAAAGCTGTTAAAAAAAAAATATATATATATATATATATAGCAATGAGCAGACACTGTTAAATTCCCCCTTATTTTCCTTTTGATGCACGTTTTACAGTACTGAATCAATTATTTTCCTGCTGATAATACTGCTACAGAGTATAGATTCCAAATCTTCAATCCGTTAGCCCGATACCGCTCTTGACGAGGTTAGATTTCCCGTCTCAATCCCAGGTGCATCAGTCGGAGAATGAGCTCCCAACTCATTGGCACATTGCAAAAACACGGAAAAGAAGCTTTTAACACATCTCTTAAGCAGTAAAAATAGATGGCACAAGAGTTCAGAAGATATGGCAAAAGAAAACCGCAAAATTCAACTAAATACATAAATATTTATACATCAGCAGCCTCTGGATTCAACAAGTATCTCATAAAATTTCTGCCTGTCATTTTCTGCCATCTTCTTCTCTTTGCTTTTAGATTTTCTAAGTCATGTTAGAAGCCCAAAAAATGCCATGACAAAAAGGCGTTAGTGTCTTTCATTGATCTGCAGCAGCTTTACTGCTTCTTCAACTTCAAAGTCCCAATAATATGTAGTAAACCAATGTGATAGGTAGGGCTATTAGCATCCCAAATATCACCCTGCAACCAAGAAAATATATGGTATCAGAAACACGGGATTCAAGTGCACGTTAACCTGAACTGAATGCTATGGCGAAAGCCGATGATATTGAGGCTAACCCAGTGCTAAGGATATCAGGATGAACATTGTATTCCTTGGCAAAGACAAAAGGAACTATTCCTTGCGGAAGTGCTGCCTGAAAAAGCGCGGTAGAGATCAGCAACACTAAGGATATAAAATAATGTATTGATCGATTTTGTTACCTGCACGATTGCAATATGCAAAAGTGTTCCTCGAAGACCAATGGCAATTGAGGCGGCAGCCATAACGGCAGGTCCTGTAAGAAATCGCACAGCCATGGAGAATGCAGCAACTGTTTTCCCACAAGCAATCATCCGAGGCTGCAAGGCCATAAACAATCCTGCAAATTCCATGGTAAAATGAGTCAAAAAAAAAAAAAGAAGCAAAAGTAACTTTTGAGTAGAGAGGGACATTAATTTGAACATACCAAGACTGAACATTGCCATTCCAAGGCCAGCATCAGAAAGAATAGATATCGATTTGGCTATTATCGCAGGCATCTCAACGTTCCACCTGCAAGATCGTTATCAATTAGCCTAACTTCAGAAAAATATATGGGTTATGCGCAACAATATCTCACTAAAATACAAGAGAATATATACTTGAAAGAGATCAAAGACCACGCGAGGCCAAAGAGGCTGGAATAAGTGTTTGGGTTCCTTATAAGCTTTCGCCAGACCATGATCAATATGAGCCGAGTCATGACACTAGTAGGGGGCATAGCCGTTGGCTTGGGCTCAGCACTAGCCTTTGGACGAAGCTCGGATGTTGAACCAAGCTTCGATAGTACAGGCCCGTCTTTGTCATGTCCCGGTTTGTTCCCAAAACTGAACTCGTCTCGGCCAAAATCGTCGTAGTCTATAACATCCAAAATCCCGTCGAATCATCATAAGTGAAAACAGTAAAATATTAAAAGCATGTTATCAATATAACATCCAAACCATTGATGAACAAAGTCAACTTCATTCACTGATAGAAGACAAAAACACCAAAATTTCCGGGAGGGTGCAGGGGTAGCAATAAAGCAAGAACAGAATGCTCATACTAGAGGGAAATTCCATTAAAAAAAGACACACAAACAATAATTCTTCAGCTACAAGAAAACCAAATCTAAGGACAATTTCTTAGTAAAAGACAAATACAGTTACTTATAAAATTAGACAATTCCAAGAACATGTTAGGATTACACACTTGCAGTCAATCAATCATAACCACAAAACAAGAATCGAAATAATAAATACTATTGGATCTAGAATAATCAATTAGTCTACATGTGTATTGAGAAGGTAACCTTGAGTTCAAATGTGAAAAGGGGAAAAAAATACCTTTGGGATTAGCCCCAATATTGATTTCATTCCCATAGTCACCTCCTCCCCTGAATACATGAATCCCTCCTTCAGAAACAGGTGAAGCACTAGAACTCCACACAAACATGTGAAGATCTCTACCACCCTCAGCCACATTAGCCTTCTTTTTCGTTCCGGTGGCTGTCACCGGGGAGAATATGGCGGCACAGTAGGTAGAGGGAATCCTCCATTACCCTGCCCAGAGACCCCATTAGGCCTTGAAGTGTTGCCATATCCACTCTCTTCATCAAACCCCAAGTTTCCAAAATTTGATTGCCTGGGACTAACATTGCTAATGTTTTTCCCATTCACCATGGAATAGAAGTCAGTGTGGTTAAAACTTGAGCCCCTTGGGGTTGGGTTTCTTGATGACTGCAGGGAGTAAATCTCTGCATTGGTTAAATTTGATGGTCTAGGTGTCATGGAAAGACCAGAATTAGGTCCATGGGATCTTCTTGAAAAGATTTCAGACCTTGAACTTGTTGATTTTCTTACTGTAACATGAAGCTTTCCGTCTTCACCGACTTCAGCTTCAGTTTGCAGCGGCTGTTTACCATCCAAAGAAAGGATGTCAGAATCAACCCTAAAGGAAATAATGGATCCTGCCGTGTCTGGGAACTGCTCTGCAATAAGCATTCTGGCTCCTCTGTACTCAAACAAGAACAGCATCAATGTGTACCAAATAATACACTGAAGCACAACTATCTGCACCATTAAACTTCCTGAGGCCTCCCCATACATCCCTTTCAAAAGAGGAATCCCCATTACAAGAGTGTTTGGCAGTGTAGATAGAGAAAACAGAGTGATGGACCATTCAAGGGACCCCCTTGAGCTGATTCTTGACCAAATGGCAAGAACAACAAGGACTATGATTTTCTGAAGAGTATCAGCAGCTATGAACCTGTAGTTCATGGCGTAGGGATTGTTTGAAGAAATGAAGTGAAAAGAAAGCAGAGGGACTGCAAAGAGTGCAACAAATCTGTTGATGCCTGAACACTGATCTGGGCTGAAGATTTTCCACCATTTCACTGAACCATAGGCCA
>CAVNYN010241198.1:0-20236 GCA_963692815.1 Nyctanthes arbor-tristis | reverse complement strand
CCTAGTGGCTAGGGAAGTGCATGGAACAGCCATGCGGCCCATGCCAAAGGGGCTTTCCTTTGATCACTCTCTATAGGAGATTTTGAATTTAAATTAGGTCATCCCCCTTTTTTTTGGTTGGGGGGGGGGGTGATGGCTAGGTGTGGGCTTGGGGGGTTGTCATGAAAAGTGTGCCATGGACTCAGGATAGGATCCATGGTGATGATCTTGGGGTGGAGCACTTTTAAGACATGATATAGATAATATGTCCTTAAAATAGTCCCTATAGTGGTCATTGAAGACATTTATTTTAGTGCACATTACTCTTGATGTTTCTTCTTTTTCTTCCTTCTCTTTTGCTGTTGCAAAAGTTAACTTATTATCTCCTGCCTGAAGTTCAGTCCCTTGCACCTCATTTGGGGTTGGACATGTGTGGAGTGTGAGTACATGGTTTTGTTATATTTTTGACATCTTCTCTATCCATTTGCTTCTTTTGTAGCTCTGAGGTGTCTGTGGTGCCTATAGACTGAACTTCTAGGGTTTGTTTTGGTCCTCGAATGTGTTGATTTTGCACATCTATAATATTTTAAATTTGCTTCAGGATGAAGAGGATGAGGAGGATGCTGATGAAGAGGGAGGAGGATTGAGCAAGTCTGGGAAAGAGTTGAAGAAGCTTCTTGGACGAGCTAATGGGTTGAATGATTTGGATGTAGAAGAGGAGGAAGAAGACGACGATGACAATGATGTAGGTTTCTTGAAAACAGTATCTTTTTGCTAACTTTTCTGTGGAAAATGAAGTGCCAAATTGCCAATCAGTTCCCCAGACATTTTCCCGCTTAATAATTTCATCCCTGAATGGCTGCATAATGGGAGCTTTCCCTGATTGAAGAATGACCATTCATTGTCTATCTAATTTGACAGATTAGCCTACTTATTTGTTGTTGCAAGTTACCTCGCTTTTGTTGGCCAACCTTATTCGTGTTTGTTTTTGTTAGATGGAAGATGACATTTCTCCTCTGCCTGCCCCAAAGAAGGAAGCTCCTAAAGAAGAGCCTGTTGAAAACAGCAGCCCGATTAAAACTACTTCTGGATCTGGTCGTGGGACCCCATCTACTTCAAAGACATCGAAAGGAAAGAAAAGAAATAATAGTGATGAGTCAAAAGCATCTAATGGCACACCTCTAAAGAAAATTAAAACTGAAAATGTAAGTAACTGCCTTTGTTGCAATCGAACAGACATTTTTGCGTTTGTAAAAGAAGAAAAAGAAAAAAGGAGCACAAGAAAAAAGAAAAAAGGAGCAGACATTAGAAGATCAGTTGTCTATTTGATTAGGTATTCTTTGTCCAGTTTTCTTTCTCTTACCTAGGAATTCTTTTGGGATACAGGAAGCAAAACCTGTGAAAAATGAGACTGCGTCTATTTCAAAGGCTAGTACACCTCCTAAAGGTGCATCAACATTGGCATCTTCAAAAACTGGGTCAACACCTCCTACTGGACCTGTCACAGAAGATGAAATCAGGGCTGTTTTATTGCAGAGGACACGAGTGACTACACCGATTCTTGTTGCCAAGTTCAAATCCAGATTGAAATCAAAAGAGGTATGGGAGTATTTTCCACTTAAAGGCTCCAATTCATATTGCAAATCTGAACATACTTGCGTGGTAATAGTTGATCAAGTTCCTTAAGGAAAAAGTTTAGTTATTAGTTCTCTGATTCCTAGATGTCGAGTTCCCATTTAAACTTTTGGCTGTTGAACTTGACAGAGAAAAAGATTTGGGAAATTTGCAATTGCCATTCTTCTCAAGATATGGCCTCCATATTTGATGGGTACTCGAATATAATTCCTAAGCAAACAAGTTCGCTAGTTCATTCTCATATAAGAACCTTCTTTGATGCAATGCATAATAAATATCACAATTCAACAACTATTGTAGCTTTTACACGTGTTATCGTTATACTTTCCTAATTATTGCTAAATAACTGGATAACTGTCTTTCATTTCATGCAGGAACAAGCTGCTTTTGCAGATATATTGAGAAGGATATCAAAGATACAAAGGACCAAAGAAGCCAACTACATAGTTCTGAGAGAGAGATGATTTATCTGTTAAGGACAATCTGTTAAGGACAATAATTTCACTGGTATCGGAGGACATGGATGAAGGAAACGAAAATGTAACCTAGAAAAACAGCTTTGACCTTCTACATAGGGTAGAATTTAGCTGGGATCGAAGGACATGGATGGAGGAAGGAAAATGTAACCTAGAAAAACAGCTTTGACCTTTGATGTAAAGTATATGCAATGACCTCTATTTGCGTCACATGGATTCACATATAACTCTAGTATGATATTGGGAATAGATGAAACCATTAGATGTGTCATATGATCATGTGGCATATATTGCGACACGCCACATGGGAAATTACAATCATATGGCGTGCCTCGATGCACACCACATGACCATATGATGTTATACATATGATGTTAGATCATCTTTATTGTTTAATATGTGAGTTGGATCAATACTATTTATCTATGAATCCAATACCATATACAAAGAAAAATATTTAAAGTGCATTTTTTATTCTATAATAATAAATAAGTAATAATAACTTAAATATATGAGTAAGAAATAATTCGAAAAGAAAGAATAATATGAGTCTTGTATAGGCTTTGTTAGTTTGTTCTCAACCTTTTTTCTTTTTTTAATTATGTTTTCGTTGATTGTTAATTACAATAATTTTTTTGGTGAATTAAATTTATACCGAGTTTGAGAATTGTGACTATATTTTTTTATTTTATTTTATATGAAAAATTACATTAGACGAACCAATTATTGAGGAAAACCTAAATATTATATTTTATACTGTGGTGACTTAGATTTATAATAATAATAATAATGACATTAAAATGAGTTAAATTCAACAAAAAAAAATTAAATAATAATATCAAATTTGAAAATGGATAGATAGTGTCGATTTATAGAACCATTAAATCAAACAAAGTATAAATTTGTAAAGATTATTAAGAATTAGTTCTATTTATTTATAACAAAGATATATCATGTTATCTCCTTTCCAAAAAAACAAAAAAAAAACAAAAAAACAAAAAAAAACAAAAACAAAAACAAAAAACAAAAAGGATATATAACATGTTTGTCGTTGAAATTTAATTTGACAAGAAAAATAAAATATAGATCGAAACTAAAGTTTTAGGACTAAATTGAATTGAATTAAAACATTATATAAATTAGTAGGACTTAAGTGTACCTAATTTAAAAAGATTGGATTATTCGTGAAAAGTGTAAATATTAAAACATACACTTTATCTCTAATATTTTGACATGTTAAAGCATATACCTTGTATTTAATATTTGCACATTTTTATGGACGATAGGCTTATAGTTAATAGTTAACTTTTCTTTGAGTTAGTTTATATTAAAGTTCACATTGAAATCTTGAAATCGACAACCGATTTTAGAATGCATCATCCTAAATCTTGTTACAACAACCTTGAAATAAATGTAAATCTTGAAATCTTGAAATAAATCTTGAAATATAGTTTATATTTTTCAATTTACAGATAGTGCCGATTTTATGGAAAGAACGAAAAAAATAAAAACTTTACAAATGGGCTTGTGCTAAAAAATAATTGTAATTCCACCGATTTCAATTGTAACCAATGGTTGCCCCTCAAAAAAAAAAAAAAAAAAAAAAAAAAAAGGTAACCAAGAAGGAGAATATGGACAGCAAAATTGGAAAAGGAAAAAATGATTAACCATGGGTCTTATTGAAGGCTCTTTTATATATGTAAGATAATACAAGAAATAAGAGAGATAATGTGTGTGGTTGAATGAGACATGTGCAGTATAAAATATGTGGATGTAATTAGTTTGATCAATTTTATTTTATATATATATATATATATATAGGATAGTGGTCATATACAAGTTTTCCCACCAAAATCACTATCCTGCTTATATGTGTCTCTTTTTTATTTTATTTTATAATAATAATATATACATAACTTATGTATATTTTTATTTTGTACATTTACATAATATACACATTTTTAATTAATTAAGCTCTGAATTAATCTCTAATCTTATATATATATATATTGAATATATATATATAATATACCTTCCCAACTTAAGTTGCAAATTAATACACATTTCTCAATTAAGCTCTACATTAATATCTAATATCTTCTATATATATATATATATATATATATGTTTTTATTCTATACACACACATATATAATGTATGTAATTATAATATATATTACAATATAATATATATATATATACTCTCCCACTCATATATACTTTTATTTTATATGCTTTCAATCTCATACACTTTCCCATATTAATATATATTATATATACATATATGAGTTTCGAGATTGCAAGTTAATCCCCAATTTTATCCTATTTATTATCCATTAGTGTTTGATATATCTATCCTATTAGTTATTATGCTATCTTTAAGGGTGTGTTTGATTGTAAGAATTTTCTTTGGAAAATGTCGATTTTCTACCTAAATTCCCACTTTAGAAGTGTTTGATTGGTTTTTTTCCCCATAAAATGTTTTCCAACTTTTGGTCACATGACCATATTTTCTTTGAAAATAAGGAAAATATTTCCTTTAGGGGGTAGGTTTTTTGTTTTCCAGGGAATTGAAATTCCATGTGTTTCCTAATGTTGGGCTTTTTTAATTTAAAAAGGGAAAAGAGGGATGTATCCTCAGGAAGCCCCTACATTTGTTTGCAATCAATTTCATTCAAGAATTCTCTCCCCGGATTCAACGACAATTCTTCAACTTTGATCAAGGTTTGTCTACTTTATCCTCTATTAATTAATGTATCAAAATTGAATTCATATCCTTCTCGAATTTCTCCTTCTTATTATTATTATTATTATTATTTGGATTTATGTTATATATCATTTCTTGATTATGTTAACAAATATAAGACCGTATGTTCATTTTACAATTTCTAATTACACATCATCGTTTGAGTCCATAACTTTTTTTATCTTCTTTATTTCATGTACACCAATAATATCACATGCAAGCTAATAAAAAACTCGCGTAATATCAATAAGGTTCAAATTTTAATACAATCGGGAAGTCAATTATATATTACAACTTGAGAGAAAGTCCAATAAGATGGAATGACAAGTCTGGGTAGATCAATTATTCTAAGGCTAAGGCATTGAAAAAAGTACAATTTCTATAAAAAACTTGATAATTCATGTGAAAAAAGATAATGTCTATCAAATAACTGTTCAAAAAGAAAATAACAAAATTTGAAAAAAAATGATTGTTTCCATGGAAAATAATAACTATCAAATACCAAAAGATGGAAAATAATTACTATTTCTAGGTGGAAAATCAAGTTAATCAAACACGAAATTCAATTGTTTAGAATTCATTTTCTTTCCGTGTATATTCCACGCTTGCAACAGTACATAAAATGTTTTATATTTTTTTTCAAAATTCTAACAGTTGACTGACAAATTTCAAGTCTTGGATTATTGATGACTTCTTTATCATTTCGATTAAGTGCCTACCTATGAAATTGATTGCATACTAATAAAGTAAAATAAATCAGTTTCAAAACTTTTACTTTAATTTAATATATGATAAATCACATGTCATAAAAATTATAGCTATATGTTGACTACATTACTTTGGTAGGAACCTATATATTGGTAAAATTTAATTGGGGATACAATAGTAATAATATATGATGATGATTTATAACAAAAATAAAAAGATCTTTTAATTTTTTTAGAGTGGAAAGTGGTTAAAAATTAATGTTATGAGTAAATCATATAGAATTTATTATTTGTTATAATATTACTTCCTTTGGGTCTTTGTATTAGGAAGATTTGTACTTTATATTTCTTAGAATGAATTTAATGAATAATGATTTCTTTTGAGAATATATCGAATTATATAATGAAATGCGAGAAATAATTTTTTCAAGAATATATGGAGGAGAATGAATGTAGAAAAGAATTTATTCTGATAAATAAATATCATCCACACTCTAAATATGTTATTGGAGTTCTTGATGCTTATTGAATAAGGATATTGGTGTAGAGTAATTTTGGACTTATAATAAATTTTATATATTCTCTTTTCCACGGTTTTTGGTTTCCATATTAAATGTGAAATTAAATTTGTATTAAATTCTCATTTTCATTAGTTAAGAGTATTATTCTATGAATGACAATTTGATTAATTCTGTGTCAAATGAAAGCGTCATACGTTTCAATTTGATTCTGTTTATACATATTTAGCATGTGTATATGAGTGACTAGTACACAATAAAATTGTGATTATTTAGTTTTTCAAATTATCACGCATTTTTTTAGTTAATTATTCTATGCCATGCAACGCACGAGTATACAACTAATTTTATTTTAAAAATAGAAAGAAATGATTTGCAAACATGGGAGTTGTTCCAAAAATATTGTGTGGGGCTTGTACTTGCCTGTTCTATAGTTTAGTATGTTAATAGCAGGAATTAATTAGGACTATTACATATGTTGGTAACGAGGATTATTAGCATATGGTGTGTTTCTTTGGTATCTATACTTGTGTATGTTAGCCATGTGGATTGGGGTGCGTTACTCATTAAACTTGTTTTAGACAAGCCCCCGTTACCAATCTTATATCAAACAGTTTAATTATGTTATCCATTGGAGGTTTAGATAAGTTAGCTGGAATGAATCTACCCGTAAACAAGGTTAAATACGACTCTGGGAGATATTCTCCCGTAAATACATACATGTAGACTGATTTTGCAATTAAAGGTTCAATGCACCTGGACTGATTTTGAGATCAATGAATTTAACCATCCTAATTAGTTTGCACCCTCGAGTCTCCACATCTACATATAAAGAAAGAAAGAAAGAAAGAAAAAAAAAAAAAAAAGGAAAAGCCCTCAATTTATTGCCGTAATGTAACCTTCAACTTTATGTTTGTTACTTTGTTATTGATTTACTGTAACATAGTTGCGAAATTAGCCCATTTGCAGTGGACACCAATTCATGTTGAATAACTATAGATCGAATCTACTTGTACAAAATCTTTTACAAGTACATATGTGGTTGTGTGATATATATAGCTGTGAATTAATGTAATTTATAGAAAAATAAGAAATGACCTCGTGTATTGTTTTGTAAGACTTTTTATAAATTTTTGTACATGTAACACTTTTCAATCTAGCTTACCAATAACAATAACAACGAACAACTAAAGTGGCATATTATTATTCAATAAATGTAATGGTATACTAGGAAATATAATCTTAAATTGTGCTTTTCTCCTAATGTTAAATTAAATTGCCTTAATTTATGTAAAAGATGAAAAGAGAATATCTTTGTGGGATAAAGACAGTAATATTTTCACAATATAATCTTAAATAATTTCACAATATAATCTTAAATAATTTTACTATCTTACTCCCTCCATCCCACAAAGATAGGACGGTGGGTATTTCACACAAATTAAAAATTAGTAAGTGATGTTGTTAGAATATTTAATTTTATGTGTATTTTTCCATTTTAGCTCTTATGCATAACTGATATTTTGGAATTAATATCAATAACCAAAATAAGATTAATATTGAAATAAGTACAACTATTTAAATTGTATCTATTAGAATTCTGTGAACACTTTGAATTAGGGATACATAACGAGTCGGCTGGTTTGGCGGTCCATGGCTTGGCCAGCTTTCGATCTGCCAAAGCTCGGGCCTAGCCGGCCCACCAAGCTCATTTGGCCCGTGCGGGTTGACTCGTATTTATGGGCATAATCAGGCTCTTAAAAGAGAAATAACTTCTTATATAATATTTTTTAGTATTTTCTTAACAAAATAAAAAATAAAGTTAACGAGTCGAGCCAGACTCGGCTTGGCTCGGAAAAAGCTCGAACCAAGCTTAACTTTTTTTTGGGCTAGCCGAGCCGGCCGGGCTTTTTTTGGGCAAGCCGGGCTCGGCTCTGGATTTTTTTGTCAGCCAAGACCGATCTAAAATTTTAGGCCAGCTCAGCTCGGCTCGGCTCGGCTCGTCTCGTCTCATTTCGTTTACATCCTTACCTTGAATATTATGCCAAAAATTTTGATTAACTCATTTTTCCATTAGAGTTTGGTAGTTGGTACTTATGTATTTTAAATGGTTAATTAACTAAGAGCAAATATAGAAAAAACAGACCCAATATAGCAACTTGACTATCTTTTTGAGACAGACGAAAATGGAATATTAGACTATCGTTTTTGGACAAAGTGAGTATTATAGACTACAATTCTCAAACAAGCAATTGGGTTCATCTAAAATTCAAACGAGCTCCTATATATCTTGCCAACTAAGTATGTATAGTTTGATTCCAAAACTAATGCTTGATGTACGTAAACATACTTATTAGTTGTACGTAAAGGCTATCAAGATTGACATTTTTAAGATTGAAGGATCCTATCCCTCTACAGTCCCTACCCACTTGAAATTATTTAATATATTTATTTTCAAGATTGTATAATAATTAATTGAATTAGTATGTAACACAATTAACTATTGAACAAGGTGCCATTTTAAGGCCACATTCATTATCAATTCTTGGCTGCGTAAATTTCAGTCATAACCATCAACATCATGTTCTCATACAAGCACATTTTATTACCATAATTTCGAAACAAACTATATTTTTCTCTCTCTATATAAGCAAAACTAAACTTCCACAAGGTCGTCTTCACTCTTCACTTCAAAAGGGGTAAAAGTCCGGCAGCCAAGAACGGGCAAAATCCGAAAGCAGTCGAAAATGATGGGAATCCCCGTGAAATTCAGGAGGGCGGCTGCTGTTTTTGAAGAGGCGGCCGCCTGGAATAGAATGTGTGAGAGCAGCGGCAGCGAGCACTCGCCGGAGAGCTTGACGGATCTGTCTGACCTTGTGAACTCATTTCTTGAAAGAGAAGATCAGAGGGAGGTTAGTACTAATGATCATCAAGAAATGGAGATTGAATTTGAAGAGGAGAATAACTACCCCGAAATTGAATCGTTGAAAGAGGAATTAAAGAGTTTGTTGTTAGATTGTGATGCGGAAGATAGAATTACCAGAAGTAGCATTCACGCAGAAGTCGAAAAATCGTGCTTTGAGATTGGAAATAGCTCGATACCGGATTTCAAACGTCATTTAATGGCTAGGTTGCGCGATAGAGGATTTGATGCCGGTGAGTCTTCGCTCGACCAACAAAATTTTTCTTCAGTCGAGAACTGATCGACTGATGAACTAATCAAGCTTTGTTCAAAACCATATAATAATGCTTAAAAAATAATTGCTAATCTTGTACGTGATGCAGGTCTTTGCAAATCAAAGTGGGAGAAAACTGGGGGATGTCCATCCGGCAATTACGAATACATTGACGCATATGTTTCTGGAACTCGTTACATCATCGAAGTATTTCTTGCCGGAGAGTTTGAAATAGCACGTCAGACTGAAACTTACACCTCATTGCTTCAAGTTTTTCCACCAATTTTCGTAGGAAAAGTTGATCAATTCAAGAGAGTGATGAAACTAATGAGCAGAGCAATGAGGAAATCCATGAAAAGCAATGATCTCTACCTACCCCCGTGGCGGCGGCTCGCTTTCTTGCAAGCCAAGTGGTTTGGCTCTTACAAACGAACTGTCAATGAAATTCCATGCAGGGCTGCATCCGATTCCGATGAGAGTCGAACTCGGAAGAGATCGGTCGGGTTCACTCCAGCGTCGATGCCGGCGATTTCCTACAAATGTAGGCAAGATAGCGGGAATAGGGTTGGTAGAAGAGTAGGAAACTTGGCTGCATCCATCTGGGCATGCAAAACTTAATCAGGAGGTGCCCTTTGGATGATAAATATCTTCTTGGTTATTTGAATGCAAATTGCATTGGGAAGTTGGGAAATAGAATTTTTTTGTTTGCGTGTTCTTCATTATAATAAATAAGATGTACTTTTTTGTTTGAACCTCTTTATTTTTTCAATTTATAAATTCACCTATTATGATTTGATTATTTGATTTGACAACTACTCAATAATCATCACACATTTAAAATTTCAATTAAATCTCTACCATTCATTATAAATTCTCTTTATAAATTGTAAAAATAAAGATCTTCAAACAAGTTCTAAATAAATAGTAATTTTCATTTTGGACTCCATTTTGCTCAGGATAATGGCGGGTGCTGTCTTGATTTGGAATCTAACCGCCTTCGTTTGGTGAAGGACCTACTGGGGGACATCGAATACCTTCCAAATGGTCCTCTTTTACATGAAATCTTATCGCTAATGTCGGAGCTTAGGTGTGATTCGTGCAACCATATTCCCCAAGTCTCGAACTCAATTGCCGACATGATTGCTTCTCAAGCCTTATCATCTTCTTTCAGTAGTTCATGATTCGAGTGTTTACCGTGTTTCATCGGACTGACAATTAGCCGAGACATTGTCAACTCTTGATTATTTATGCATGTTTCCTTCAAAAAAAAAAAAAAAAGAATTTTCAGTAGAATTCCTTCTCATCGATCACAAGTTGATTATCATTGTCATATGAAAATTGATATCTTTATTCAAAATCAATTATAATGATGTGAAATGAGTGACAGAAATGTAATTCTATGAAGACATGCTCATCTGACATGAATAACTTACATGAGTTGATTGCCAAAGTAATTCTAAGGAGATATTTTTATCTGACATAAATAATTTACATGAGTTAATTGCCAAACATGAATTAGTAGTTTATATGTAAGTGATGGATTTAAAAGCTCACAATCATTTAATATATAATCTCATTTTTTAATATTAGATAAACATGTCTATCTAAAATTGTCTCTCTAAAATTATTAATAAAATTATAATGTAGATGTATAATGAAAATCAAACAAGTACATAATATTCATTTGGGGCGCCAATTCTTGTTTGTCATGGGGCATCTTACTTTGTTCATGCGCATCAACAAGGATTCAAGGGGGTGACTCAAGATGGCAACTTACAATTTTTATCAAGTTAGTTAATACATAAGAGTGACATCTTGACATCTTTGTTACTCAATAAGGCAACTCACAACTTATGAATATGGCGTCATTTTTTTAAATAAAAATCCAACATATCCTCAATTTAGGAAATATACGCTCTTTCTCCTTATAAAAGAAACAAAAAACAAAAACTCTCTCAATGCTAATTTTTTTATTCAATCAAGCCTATTCATACTTATCATTCCTTCCACCGCTATGGTTTTACTTTTGAAAAATTATCCAAGATCCATTAGACAAAACTCAACACGCCTCTTTTCCTTTTCCGGCCATTTTCATAAATTTTTCATGATAATTATCTTTAACAATATTTTGTAAGTACTAAAAAAGCCATTATTTTGCAGGTTGTCTATGGTCAAGCCTAATGTTTTTATCAAGCTTAAAAAATAATAATAGAACCCAAAATCATTAACTTCTGAACATTTCTACATTATTAAAAGAGTCATTTTACTTTTCACTATTCATAGTTTGGTAGTCCTTTTCCTTTTCTTTTCTTTTCCAATTTTTTTGTGGCTTGATTCTTTCTTCCTTTCATACTTAAAAAGAGCTTTTGCTTATTTTTCATCCATTTGATAATTATAATATTATTATTTGGTAGAAACATATATATGACAATAAAAGAACATGTGTTAGTTTTTTATTAGACTACATTATTATCAAATTAATTAATCAACTATTGGTTCAAGATGTTATTTGAGAATATTTTTTTTAGTGAAATAAAAACAATAAATATTAAATTTTCTAAGTAAATTCAATTCAAGTTCTATTTAGTTAAATAATAATAACAAATTTGAGTAAATTCATTTTATGTGTAAACATTTTAAAATCTAAACTACCACAAATGCTCTTAAAACTCCCCATTTCTATTAATAAAACATTTTATGAATTACTTCAACACATATCATTTTTATTACAAAAACTCATTTTATTTATTATTATTAATCAAATCTATTTAACAATTCTAACAGACGTCTTGCAACGCACGATTCCTGACTAGTATGCTTAAATTTTTCTCTCAAAAATGTTCCAATGGCAAATTCTAAAATAAATTAAAAATAAAGGTGAATCGTGATGTGGGCACCGATAGACGCCTACTGCCGGAAAATCGAAGCCAGTAAGCCTGGAAGGTGCTATCAATTGATTGATTAATTGATTTCAGAGATTGGTCTCTTGAAATGGCTAAATCCTTTGCCATTTCCTTCCTCTTCCATTCTCTTTCACACCCAGATGCCATTCGCCAGCAATTTCAAATTCGTAGTAGAAAAATCAACATAAAAAAAGTGAATAAATATTCATAAATAAATTATCATGCAAAAAGTGTGAGAAGTTCGGTAAGCAGATTTGTCGATGAGAGGAGAATGTATTAGATTCCCCAGAACAACAACCGGCCAGTAAACTTCTCAACCATTATTATGGCTACAGCCGCTATGGCAGATCAAGAACAAAGGGTATTCAGCGTTTAACCCTTTCTTGAAGTACATGTAGCCCTCTTTTAAAAATTTCATACCAATGGAAAAGGCAAAGAAAACCAGAATAACAGAGTTGCATTTCTAGAACCCAATATGCTTATAGTTGTATTTGATTTTTAATTGAAAACGAAGAATGATAAACAGACGAAGAACCAAAACGCAGCAACGATGACAATCCATTTTCTACAGATTACAGAGGAAAACACAAGTATCAAGGAGGTAGATTACAATTATTTATATATTGGGGAAGATGATAGAGCGTTAGGGTTTTCTTTGATAGTGGATAGTAAGGAATCCGCCAGTCGATACTGGGCCTTCAGACCTCAATGTGTAATCGATGGGCTTGATGAAGAGGAGACTAGGTACCACGGCTCCTAATCATATTCGAAAAAAATTGGAGAAAATTAGGCAAAACACTGCTATTATCTTCACTTTTGAAAAAGTCAAAACACGGTCAAACAAATCTCCCCCAGAAAAATACGGTCAATACATGTGGCTGGGCTTCTTTACCTTTCTGGCCCATTATTGGCGGTTTTCATTATTTTTTTCTTTTTCTTTTTTTTCAATGTCTTTTTTTTTTCTTCCTTTTTTTTTGAAGCATGTAACCTTTAATTAATTAAAAAATTAAAAAAGATGAATCTTTTATTTTTTAAAAAGACATATATATTTTATAGGATATTACCATTTGATATAGTGACCAATTTAGTACTTAAGAAGTGATGTTTATCGTGACAATATTTTTATCAACAAATAATTTGGTAATTTGTAGAGTGATGTTTTAATTAAATAAGACTTTTTAATTTAAAAGTAACACAAATGTGAATATTATATAAATAATATTTTGATGAATATGTAAAAATGAAAATTTTGTATATGTGATTTTTTTTATTAAAACATATACTAATGTAACTTTCATATGTGTAACTTTTAGATGAGAAACATAACAACGACAAAATTTTTATATGTGATTTTTTTAGTAAAAAATCATACTAATTTGACTTTTACATATGTGACTTTTTGATGAATATGTAACGTTGACGTTAAAATTTGTAATTCGAGCCAACAAACAAAGAAGATGATAAATGAAAAAATTGGGTTGGATTTATAGAGAATTTTTAAGAGTGTTTTTGGGTGGATCAAACCTGTTATTGGGCGTGTTATCATCTCCACCCCGAATAGAACGTTTTCCCTCTATCTCCTGTGTCTTTGAATGAAAAAAGAGATAATGAAAGGTGAAGGATGATAAACCGAAAGGTTTAAGTTTCTGCCTTTTCTTGGGAGTTGCTGAGAATTTTTTGGATAGAGAGAGAAAAAATGGACCCTTAGAAAGAGAGAGTTTTTTCCTTTTTATCGTTGAGAGGGAGAGAAATATAGGGTTTCACGTAGGAGTGGACAAGTTAATCGAGTTAACCCGATGAGTCGAATCGAACCGGATTGAGTTGGTCGGTTTTTCCGGTTCTCTGGTTCGGTTCGGTCGGTTCGATCCAAGTTGAACAGGACCGAGTCGAACCGAGTTTAACCGATTCCGACATGAAATTCCTTCTTGTTTGTTGTTTCGATTTCGAAGAAGAAAAAACAGAAGAAGAGGAGACAGAATACCAATAATTTTGAGCAATGTAAATGCATTCGAACTATATATGGGCGAAAATGAAATTGCTCGGATTTTTCTTGTAAATGAAATGGGCTTTTTATTTATTCAGACTATGTAAACAAGCAGCTTTTGAAGAGTCTCCCTTCGACTATAATTACTGTACATAATACTTTTATTATATGGAAATCAAATGCAACCCAGATATGCAGATCACTATGGAAATTTCTGTTCTATTAAAGACTTAATCAGCAACCCCACAGATCTACAAATTATGCCACACACACCACAAATCTACATAATGATCTACAAATGAAGAATCTGCCCACAGCAACAAATATCAGAAGAAATCAGCCAAAGCACAACTGCACAAGGCACATATCCGAAAAGCAAAAAAAAAAAAAAAAAGAAAAGAAAAAAAGATAGATGAAGAATATGGATGAAGTTGAAAACTGATGGCCCAGATCCACAACGAGCTCAAATCGGCTTGACAAATGATAGATGAAGCTGCCGTTGTCCAAATCCTTCTGAGCAGAGAAATTCCTAGCCAAAAGCTTGATGTTTTATTCCAATCTCTCCTATCCCATGACCGTGTGTGAGTTTCCATCTATAGGAGAGTTGAAGAGTGAAGACAATTGTCATGTTTTATTTTAGATATAGCCCAAGAGATTCCCACATCTGAAGAATATAAGTTTTAGGGGTTTTTGTGAGTTATTTAAACAGTAGGTTTGGTGTGCTGGTTAGTAACGGGGAAGGCAAATAAATACAGTGGTGGTCTGGTTTGCCTTTTAAGAAGTTGAAATTTTCAAAGTAATGACTGTAAACCGGTTTAGAACCGAAGCGACTGAATATAACTCGGTTCGATTGATACGGTTTCATGTACAATATTTGGTGGTGGCTTTGAAAAACTTTTAACGGAATATATCGGTCTGGGGGCGGTTTAGTTGAAAACCGGAGCCGAACCGGCCGACGCCCACTCTTTGTTTCGTCTGTGTGTGTGTCTTAAAGTAGCCTCCACTTACTTGGTTGACAATTCTCTTTAGCTGTTAAGTCTAAGGGAAATTGTCATCTAATCTTTTTGTTTTGTACTTATTTATTATTTGGTCTACTTATTTGGTAAAATGGCAGAAATGATCCTTCATGATTATTATTTTGGCTCATTTTAGTCCTCAATCTCACGTATACTTTGACTTATCAACCTTTAGATTCTTGACTTGATTATATTTAGTTTTGACCCGTATTTTAGGGTACAACATTTAACAATGAAAAAATTTTTTATATGTAACACTGTAATTAAAAATCACACTAATGCGACTTTTTCATGGAAATGTAGCAGTAACAAAATTTTTATATGTGACTTTTTAATTAAAAATCACACTAATGTGACTTCCATATGCGGCTTTTTGACAAAAATATAATAGTGTCAAAATTTTGATATGTGATTTTTTAAATAAAAAGTTGCACTAATGTGACTTTTACATATGTGACTTTTTTAAATAAAAAGTCGCACTAATGTAACTTTTACATATTGCCGTGTTTTTACGTCTTCAATTCTTAACTTTTATTTTTCAACGTAATTTTCAAAACATACATTGATTGTGGGGTAATTTTCTAAAGTCCTCTTAGAATTTTACTAGATGTATGTATTATTTGCAAATTTACAAATTATTACTATGCTATATTTACCTAGGTAGTTATAAGTACATTTTATTTTAATTTATTTTTTTATTCAATCTTTTTTAAATAACCGTTCTGTAGCTAAACTTCAAATTAAAGGATATATATATATATATGCAGTTATTGTTGGAAATATGTAGTTGACATGGCAAACACCGTAGCAACACGAACGTGAACTAAACCAGAGCACTTTAACACACGAACCACGAACAAAGGATTAAACACAACCCAGAATCGTTGAACTAACTGTGCATTTGCTCCCTCTCGGTTTGAGATGCTTTAAGGATTATAATGCAAATGAGTTTTCTGTTTTGCAGATCAATTCAGCTTCAAACGCGGATTCTCAAAGCATAAATGAAATCAGGATAGGAACTTCAAGAATCATTTTGAATCTAAGTTTTGAGATTGTTTTGTGTACTTGTTGTTAGTTCATAACTTAACAGTGATATATACATCAATTCACTTAACCCAGAATCACGTGTCAAATCACCAAACAAGTAATAACAAACATACATATATCCATGGTAATGATTTCTTAATGCAGCAATGGAAGAAATTTGGGTGCAATTTTCTTCCTCAAATCACTTCATGGAATCCTTATATTCTCTGTTCTTGATGGGGAGAAAGAAAACTGATTTCTTATTCGGTATATTACGAACCATGACCAAGAAAACAATCTCTTTATATTATTGTCTTAGTTCCCATAACCCCAATTAAGCCATAGTAATGGTCACTACTTAATTGTACATGAAATGAATGCAAGTAAAGTACATATGCCACACAAGTTCAAAGGTATTGTTATAAAACAATTTTTAAAAAATTTTCCTTCTTTACACGTAGTATTTTCCATAAATTTTCTCCGATCACGCAGTGGCCTGTTGGCAGTAAAAGGGACTCAGAATTATATAATTTTTCTCCCTGGTTTATATGTCACGCTTTTAACATGGTTAACAATGTCTAGAATACAAACACGTTTTAGGGCAGGAATAACTGAAATATACGACGTCGCATCGGATCACAACAATAAGCACAATTCCTCCTCAGAATAAAAAACAGTCAAAAAAATCGCCGGAGTCGCGACCAATCGCCGCCGCAGTTGCCACATATCAAGCTTTTCTTGATATTAATTAAACAATGGAGGGAGTAGGGGCCAGACTCGGGCGGTCTTCGAACCGGTACGGACCCACGACTGTCTTCACAGGGCCGGTCCGCAAGTGGAAGAAGAAGTGGGTTCACGTAGCGGCCTCCAACTCCAGCAACCACCACCATCAAACGGCAGCTAATGGCGGTGGTTCCTCCCATCTCTTGCTCTTCAAGTGGACCGCTGAAACTCCTAGCCAGAGTAAGGAGAATTATGTTGATAATAACAATTATGACAGCAACAACGGTGACCTGAAGAATTCAGATAAAGATGCCTTTGAAGTAGAGGAGCCACCGAGACGCAAGTTGAAGTATATTCCGGTACTTTCTGTAAACTCAACTTCTGAGGTTTCGTCATATTTTGATTTCGTGTTTATGCATATTAGGGTTGGGTTGAGCTGAAGGTAAAGTTATGGGAATTGGAACATGTAGGGGGATTGTTCATTTATTTTATTTTTCTCAGCCGAGGTTTGGGTTCTCAGGTTGGAGGTTTTGATTTTGGGCTAATTTTGGAGATTTTGGGATTATAAAAAAAATTGGAAGTCCTTGGTTGGAGTGTTACAAAAGTACGGACTTGGTTCTGCTTAATTGCTTAATCTTGGTGGATGGTTTGAGATAGATACTTATTTTTGTCAGGATTCGAGTTGAAATGTTAAAATAGTGGCGAATTGATACTGTACTCAGTGCTTATCCATCAGATATAGAGAAATGGTACTGTAGGTTTGAGGAATTGGTTGTATGGGATAAAGCCCTACTTCTCTTGATAAATTGTGTACAACAGTAGCTTATCTTCTTGTTACTTTTTGTGTGAGATTGAATATTTGGAGCTGGGGGCCATTACCTGGGAAAATTTTCTTGAAATGTTGAGAAACCACTTTGGGACGTAGTATAGTGTGTGCTTGTTCAAAGTGTCGAACAAATTACCTACAATTGTCTCCATCTATCCAAGGTTTGCTTGGCAATATTGATGCCCCTCAGCTGAGTATCTTAATCAAGGTTTTTGGAATGATTTAACTTTTTCTTTGTCAGCATGGAAGTCAAAGATCTCTGTCCATCACTCACTGGCATGGCTTCGAAAAACTTTTGGAAGGAGTTGTAAGTTGAGTTGGTGGAACTAGGTTAAAAGATCTATGGGTTGGGTTAGGTACTTCAAGCATCCTGATCTCACGCAGCTCAGACGTGTTCAATGGTGCATTAGGAGACAAATAGGGTTCTGCTTTGTGGCACAGAAAGGCAAGAGGTTGTGCTTGCTTCTTTGGTGGCGGCAGGGGCGGAGCCAGCCCTCGATATCGGGGTGTTTCGAAAATGTGGATTAATACTAATTTGTATATCATTATTTATTATTATTTTTTTTAACACAATTTTTATATGGTAAAAAAATGCATTTTTGTCAAAATGGGGTGTGCCCAAGCAAAGGGTGGCACATCCCCACCTACGCCCCTGGGTGGCGGGTTTTCACAAAAGGGGTACTTATGGGTGTAGAGAGGTACCGTGCTGTTGCTGATTGTTTCATTGGTGTTTCAATATTCATATGGGATCACTGGAGTGTGTAGGAGTTGTCCTGCATAAGTCTTGGCGTTAGTAAGATCGGAAGAGCTAATGGATATTCATTTGAAATTTTGAAGCCTCGTGCTTGTTATCCGTTTTGTTTTATGCTCATCTTTCTTGATTTCCGGATCTTATAGTATGTCATACAAGTGGACAGCCAGCTTGAAGTTCAGAAATTATTTGTTCTAAGAACTGTATCTTGACATGTTGATATGATCTTCAGAATATATTAGAAGATTTTGTAAAGTTCCTTTAATCCATTTGTTCTTTGCATTGTGTGACTCTGTTATGGTTTTTCTGAGGATGGTAACGTTAACTTGGGAAAAAAAATAAAATAATAATAATAAATTTATCCTCTTCTTTGAGTGATTGAAATAGATTGCTGCACTAGAGGAACAAAAGGATGAGTTGTCTGAACAAGCTGGGGATCAAGCCAAACCAATTGAGGCCGACAAAAATGCGGTAGAGGTGACGTCCAAGACTGACGGACTTGATGAAAAGCCAGACATCAATGATGTCCCAGTGGACGAAAATCAGGTAAGTTAAGTTGCATATCTTATCTCGTGTTCTGCTTTCATTCAAGTATTGTAAGTCTTGTAGTTGTAGAATTCCAAACATTCTTCAATATATAGAGCACATTATTTTTTAATGAATGTTATGCCCCCCCCCCCAACAACCGAAATCTCTTTTTTTGCCCCCCTAACTCCTATTGTAATTAGTCTTAGTCTTATTAGTCATTTTCTTTGTGGGCGGCATGGGCGTTATCTTAGCATTGCCAATTTATTTGCTACTTCTAAAGGAATTTTTTGTTTTCAACTTTTTCCACTAAAATCTTTCATATAACTGATTTTAGGACTATTCAATTACAGCCACACATTTTAAATCCATGTCAAATCTCCAAAATACATTTGTGATTTCTCATTATAATGAGAATCAAACACCGATTAAACTATTTTGCAAGACCTTGTGACCAAAATCTCAAGCTTTAAAGTTTTCGTGGGTCGGGGTAATATGCACTTGGATGCTTCAGTGTCTTTGGGCGATGCCACTGAGTGATTTCATTGATCCATGTGCTTCTAACATCAATCTGACTGTTCAAAAAGTTCTGAATCTTTAGTTTGTGATCATATTTCAATTGATTGCATCTCTTTTTCCCTCAGTCCACAGAGAATAGTCCTGTAGAACGACAAGATTTGAATAAAAGCACTCCCAGCTTAAGTCTTGGCTTGGAGGCTAATGATGGGGATAAAGAATTTGACTCGAAGTTGAACCAAGTGAAAAAACAACTAGCTTGAGAGAATTAACTCCAGTAGTACCGGGACATGATAATGTCCTTCAATAAAATAATGTTTGCTTCAATATTAATGTTTGGTGACTTTTATTCAGAGTATCATCTGATGCTTCCCCCCATTGGGGTGATTGTAATTTGTTGTGTTATGAGGAATGATGCAATTGATAGTTCTATACAAATTGTAGTTGGAAATATCTTTTATATTGGACATTGGACACACTGATTAAGCTTAGTCTGAATGAAAGAGACTCTTAAATTCAATTAGATGCTGTGGTTTTGTTTTGAGCAAATGGCAATTTTATTCTTGCACAAAAGTGTCCCCCCCCCCTCACAACCCCCACCAAAAAAAAAAAAAAAAAGGCTGCCCAGCTTTGACAGAAGAAATGCTAATCATCTCTATCAAAGCATAACAGGTTGTAGCTCAATGCCACAGTGCAAACGCTCAATTGCAACGACTAGGCCCTTTCGTG
>CAVNYN010241197.1:0-33634 GCA_963692815.1 Nyctanthes arbor-tristis | reverse complement strand
GATTACAAATTATTTTCATAAACTTAAATATATAAAATAAATCTGGAAATCTATATATAGTGGTAATAATATTGAATATAATAAAAATTATCACATCCACAAGGATGATCTTACTCGGCAAAGTTTGTACCCATTATTATAAAATTTAATCTTCTAAAGTTAATATATAGATGCTACTTAAATTTAGGAGTATAGACAAATGGGAGTGACTTACGTAAAACGTACTTTACTATTGTAAAGTGATAATATATTATTAACTTAAAATAGTCACAACCGTTTTAATTTGCTTGTAGTTGACCATGCAGCATAGTCAAGGCTCCAGTACACGATTCTAGTTATTTTGGAGTTGCCACTGGCTCCACACTTGCATTCTAATGCCTACACTACAAAACTATATTAGTTAATATTGAACAAGTAACGGTATACACGATCATGTTCATGATGTCAAATAAATGATGGCGATGATGTCACACCATCAAGCATGCAAGGTCCTCAACCCTCATATAGCACATCATAAGAACTCAATATCAATAAGACCAAATCAAATGTGCACGTGCTAGGATCCGCGTGAGTCTATCGTCGAGTCTCAAGTGCTTTCTGGAGTCACCACTAGTACAAAGTCTAATCCATAAATAATAAGTCAGGCCTATTGCCACCGGCCCCAAAGATACACTACTTGTTGGTACCCGAAGTGGTATATCTACTTGGGTGGCTATGCTTCTAGCCATCCAAACACTCACTGAGGAAACTCTTCGAGTGGTATATCTACCCAAACAGCAAATAAAGTATGGTACCACTGTTTAGGGTTCACACAACCACTAATGGCTCACGAGCTAATCTTCTTTAGGCCACATGGCATATTCTCATCTTTAATATCATGTTCAATGAACTGCATAATACATGTATCATAATGTACTTCAATAGTATAACCTCAGTCAAATCATATATATCGTGCCCAATATTTCCAAGTATCTTGCATCAAATAGTATCATAGCCAGGATTTTTGTTGAGTGTGGCTAGAAACTTTTATTTAACGATGTATATATAAAGTGTGAAAAAACTCACTACTTGCTAAATTATTATCCACATCAATTTTGAAACTCTTTATTGGATCTTTTCATCAATTCATGCTCCTAACTATAACCTAACATTGCCACAAGTAAGAGTGGGATCTTAAATATGACAAAATGGCAAAATTTAGGGCTATTTTATTATGAACAAAAAACGTGGGGAAATCTCATATAACCGTGAAGATTTCTAGAAAATCAAAAAATGTTTTTCCCAAGGATGTGATCTCAGATCTGGAGTTAGAGAAGTGCAAAAATGGAGTCCCACATTAGAAACAAGACATGAAGTAAATAAGTGGATGACTTATAAAGTAGTGGACTTCTTAATGGACTTATGCTCTATTAAAGATCACTATTTATTATTTATTATTTTTTAAAATACAAATGAATAGATTTTTTTATTTGGGCCGAATGCAAAAGTTGGCCCTAAATTAGATGAATTTCTTTTATCTAATGTCTTGAAAGATACAAATGTTTTTTTACACAGTTTTTAAAGTTAAGGTATTTAAAACTTTTTTTGGAAAAATCAGGTGTTTTAGGTTTTTTTTCATTGTGATGTCGCAATATTGCAATAAACATTGAGTTACATCAAAACAGCTAGTCAAAACACTGAGTCACGTCAAAATAATTCACCAAAATACCGAGTAACATCGAAAACAACTCAATAAAACACCGTGTCAAAACAAAAATAACTCGCCAAAACACTGAGTCACAATAAAAACAACTCGCCGAAACACCGAGTCACAACAAAAACATCTCGGCAGAACAACCGAGTCACAACAACACAATAGAATTGTTTTGATGTGAATCAAAATAGTTCTTTTCAGTTGAAACACTAATTTGGCAAGTTATTGATTGAAACACTAATCTCGTCCGGAACAATCAAATTTGAATCACTAATTCTCAATTGAAACACTGATTCAACACAACAATACAATCTCATCTAAAACAATCAAATTCGAAACACTAATTCAACACTAATTTTCAAATACTAATTCTAAATTGAAACACTGATTCAACACAGCAACACAATCTTATCTAGAACAATCAAATTAGTATTTCTGAAACAAAAAGATTAAACAAAATTAAAGAAAAAACACAAAACACCACCAACATAGAAACAAACAGCACAATCTTGTCAGGAACAGCCAGCACACACGAACAAACACCACCAACACAAAAACAACCACCACCAACACATTCCCTTTTATTTCCATGATTCACCCTTAAAAATATTTTTTTTCCAACAAAGTCACTGTAACAGCACTGAAAAATGATTGGTGAAGAATTGATAAAGATAAACATAGATTATTAGAGTTTCAATTGAAGGGAAGCATTCACATTACCCAGCAAATTGAATCAACAGTAGAAGAAATATGCCTTCTTGAGAGATATGAACATGACAAATAGCAGTGAATAACATCTAGAATCAAATTGCCGTCATGATCTGATTTCTAATTTCAGATCTTGATGCGATCTAGTTTTTTAGATAAGATTAGGGTAGTGATATGATTTTAGACGTCAGCATTCGCTTGTGTTTTATTTGAGCAATCCTAGAAAAAAAATGGTGAAGGAAAAGAGAAAAAGAGAAAATCGAGTGAAAGAGTGACAGGGTAAGAGAGATCCTTCCAGAGGAAGAGGAGCTATCGGGGAGAGCGAGGTGTATAGAGAGAGAGAGAGAGAGAGAGAGAGTGTGTGTGTGTGTGTGCGTACACGTGTGTGTGGCAGGGCAAGGGAAAAGCGAGATACGGGTGGGTGGGTTTTGAGGGGGTAAGGCACCTGACTTTTGCAAAGTAGTTCATACACCCCTCAAATTTTAACAAAAGTCCCCAAAGTACATGGTTTATCCAATTAAACCTTCTTTTAATATGTCGTGATTGTGGCATGGGTCTAGTGCAGTCCATGGACCACACTGGTCCTAGACAAACTCTGGCCATTGATATCAAAGATTGCATTGACACATTTAATTAGTGTCAAAGAATCATTATGCATTGGAATTTTTCAATCATAGAGCATGACTAATAAATATCACATTATCATATTGGAACATATAATATTATTATTTTGTATTGTAACTAAACCGTTACTTGTCGCCTTCCATAGTCATACATAAGAATGATTTGCAACCTTTTCGTTCATGCGTGTTTAAACTATCTTCAACATCACCTCCAATTTGTCATGCCGATATTATAATATGTAGTACCATGTTATTTCATGTTACTCACTATCTCGAAATTGATCTTCGACAATTCAAGAGTCAATAAAACATAAAAACCTAAAAATGATAAGTTCAACGACTAATTTTAATAAAATTGAATATTAACTATATTTAAACAGATCCTAAGAGGGGCTTAACTGATAATGTATCAAAGCTCGTCGAATAAGGAATAGATCGGAAGAGCGTCGTGTAGATGCCTTCTACACAAAAGTTATCATTTTTCCATTTGAGTGCATGAAAAGCACATAAATGTGGGGGTTGCCAGCCCCGAATTAGGGTGGCTAGCCCCCAAAAGAAAGGGTAGCCAGCTCCCTTTCTTTTAGCCACAGTTGGCCTCCAAATATAGGGGTGGTTAGCCCCCTTTTGCTCTTGGGGAGTGGCCAACCACCCCCAAAATTTGGCGGAAAGGATAAAGGGTTCAGGCTTGATTTTCGAATTTTTCATAACTTAATCTATTACCCCTAACCTCTATTTATAGAAATTTCTACGGGCTTATTTCACAATTTTTAATTATTGTTTAATCCTTAAATTTTCTTGTGACGACCCATCAAAAATAAATAAATAAATCATGACAGCATTATTAAGAAAGCATTTGAATTCAATAAAATAAATTGGAATTTATGCATCTTGAACTTAGATGTATATGCTAAAATAAGAATTCTATATTTATTTGTATACGGCTCGTACTTTTTTCTATTAGTAAATTAAATATAAATCCAATATTTGATCGTAAAAAAAAAATGAAATGGGGAACCGAAGCGAAGTTAAGCTCAAATGGAAAATTTGTCTATTTTAGAAAAGTACTCATAATAATACAAGGACATGTTTTTTTTTTCCTGAAAATACTCCTAATAATATATAAACATGTGTTAATACCCTTAAATTCATGTATGTACATGTGTTATTTTTGGAGATATTCTTGAATATATGAAGTCAGTATGCCAACATGTGTTGAATTGTAATTACTTATTGAAAATGAGTCACAACCCTAAAACACATTATTTATCAGCTTAGGAAAAAAACAAGGAAGTAAGTCATATAGCTAGGGAGTTGCCATGTGTATTTCAAAGGTAAACAAAATGACACATTTTTTTTTTTAATAAAAAAGGGGGAAATCCCCCTATAGAAAGATCCTACTCCAACATATTTGGAAACAAGAAGCAATAGAAATCAAGACAACTACATAGTCAAGACAACAAAGTAAGCTTTACTTAGACAAAGAAAAAGAAAAAGATAAGGTGCGTAATGTACGCATCATTTTCCAAATATTTTTGTATGATTTAGACAAGTACTTTTGTTGTTTTTCTCATGCTTATAATTATTTAAGTGTTATTCTTTTGTCTAATACCTATGAAATTAATTATGGAATTTTTATATTTTGCATTAAGTCACGCTTACCTCTACTTATCAAGTCAAGCTAAGTCATGCCATGCCACGCTATAAATTGGGTTACATAAAACCCTATAAAAACGATATAAAACCATATGTATTACACCATATGGAGCAAGTGGAATGCATTGATGCACACCGCGTGGCCATGGTTTCCCATGTGGCATGTCCCGATGCACGCTACATGGTCATATAGCACCATATGGCACCATAACATATGGTGTTAGATTGAAACTCTCTAACATCCTACGTATTGGGAGTTTTATGCTCATGCCAAACTTATTATGTAAAGAACCCGATTCTAATCCTTATATTAATGCACATGTGAGGTAAGTAAACTTATGCAAAAAAGGCCCGAACTCTTTAAATCTTCATTTCATATTTTGAAACTTTAAATCTTCATTTCATATTTTGAAATGAAAATTTTACTTGTATGCGTGTATATTTCCCACTAAGTAAATTTTTACTTACTCTTTATATTTCTCATTTTTAGATGATGAAGAGAACCATCATTGAAGTCTCAAACAATGAATGGTCCTTCTAGCCGGAGGGTGGCCATAGAAACGGACCTTTGTGGCTTCTGTGGAGGCCAACTGGAGCTAAACAACTACATCGTTGCCATCACGAAGATTGCATATTATGAAGCTACTACTATGAAGTTCCTATATACTAAGGAGTATAAGGTAAATCGTTGGGAAGTCTTGTTGTTACTATGTATAGTGATGTAGATGAATAATTTGTGGAAAAATATGATGAAATAAGATGGTAAAGTCCTTAGTTTTATACATCTTAAGATATTATCATGGCAAAGAATATACTTTATCTTTTGTCAAGAAGAAAGGACATTGTCTTTTAGTCAAAGAAGAAAGAATATCCTATCTTTTTGTAAATTCTTCCACTTAAGTAACTATAAGAGATGATATGTGATGTTATTATATTTTGTTGTTATTTATGTCCTTTATGGTACAAAAAGAGATAGATTTTGATTCTAAAATGCCAGGTCATAGCCCATAATAATAATAGGGAAAATTAGCCTGACACTATCGTATTTTCTCTTTAAATTGCATGTATACTAAATTTTTTGTTATATCACATATTTACACTATATAGTTGCACTTTTACACCTTTTTTTATTAGGATATTATTTATTATTGTGAAAGGATTTATTATTTTTTATTAGTTAATAGTTTTATTTAATTTTCAACCATATCTAAACATAATTTTTTGGTTTATACTTAAATCTCACTGTAATCTAATTCTTATTGATTTTATTGTTGAATTTTAATTTTTTTATCTTTAATTAATATTTTAATTTGGTTATTTTACATTTCATAAATGTACAAATTATCAAAAAGAATATGAGGAGTAGTAAGTGAAGAGAACTCGAAGCCAACATGGGGACTAGGAAGTTCTTTTTTATGATATATTATTAGTTAATTTAATAAATAAATATCTACTGATTTAGCCTATTTATTACTGAAAATTAAATAAGCCATTCTAATATGATACATGGCTATGATACTACACCCATCTAATATGCTACATTGATATGGACCACTAATGTTTACGATAACACTCGTTAGAATTCGTGCAATGCATAGTGATCAATAGTAATGGCCTTTATACTTCATTGACTTTGATATTCATATTCTTCCTAGGTTAGCCAATCTTCTAGTGCTTGCTTGTTAATCTTCGAGAATTACTTTGATACGTTACTTCAACACAGAGCCTATTAGTTAGCCTATGTTTTACTCTTTTTTATTTTCTCCCAAGTTAATTATTAAGGTTATTTAACAATTAATATTAGTTATGCTACTTTTTCCCTCCTCTAGAGGATCATTTTTTTAGCTTGGCTTAAAATATTTTTAGTTAAACATGGAACAAGATGTTTTATGGTTTCCTATTGCAGTTGTATAATCTAGTTGAACTTTGGTTCATCTCACCTTTTCACAATCTTCCTTTATGTTTTTTGAAGTCACCTGTGATGATATTGTGAATGGTACGATACATTGAGGAGAAATGATACTTATTATGCCATATTTGTATAAACTACAGTAGTTACAAGGACATAAATATGCTCGGCATACATAATTTAGCTTCATTTCTGAACTCTCAACAAAAAGAAAGAAAAAAAAGCTTGTTTAGTCAGTTCAATCACTGTATAAGCTTGTTTAGCACTGCTGATGCGGTCGACTAACTCGCGGTATGTACAGTTTGTTTGGAATTAATATGCCAGACACACTGTGATTCTTGTATTGTTTTGCTGTAGTCCATGTTCCATTATATTAACTCACAACATGCAGATAAAGATCATTGGCCAATTTAAATGTGGTAACTATGTGAAAGCATTTACAAGGAATCATTGATGTATTGAACTTAGTAAAACCAGTTTTGCATAATAAATCTCTTACATCCCTCACTAAGATATTAATGTTGATACAACAATCCATCAGTTTGTATATTGGCGAAGAGCAAAATTAATCATGTTTTTATGGCGATCTTGGGAGATGTATAAGTACATAAAACCAAACAAGGATCATGAAAACAAGAACCAGGGATATTAGAATTGCATATTTCCAAATATGTCATTGTTTATTTTGTTTATTTAGCAATTTGAATCATGGGTTGAAATATGCTATTAAAGAGTGTTTGGAAGTGCAGAGTATCATAAAGATCAGAGAAGAGAGTCTCATAAAGATCAGAGAAATGAAACCTTACCTTGAAATGGAAGGATGATAAATATAGATTGTGATGATTTACTATTACTCAGAATTTTCAATTCTGAGTGATTCTTGATGATTGTATATATAGACAATCATGCAATGTGTATGGCAGGACTCCATATTGTTTGAATAATATTACCTAGATCTCATGAAATCTGGAAGATTCACAGCTGTTAGTTAGTTATGGTGAGTTACGAGTTGTTGATTTTGTTTTTTGTTTTTTTTTTTTTATTTTGGTGTGTAAAAGCGAGACAATAAAAGAAGAAACATGGCAAAGGGAAGATAACATGAAGGTACAATATCTAGAATTATTCCAAGGTAATTTCGATGACGAAATTATTTTAAGGGGCAAGATTTTAATGGCCCGTCAAAAATTAAAACCATAACAACATTATTAAGAATATTTGAATTCAATATAATAATTAAATTGGAAAAATTGGAATCTAGGCATCCTGAACTTCGGCGCATATGCTAAATTAAGCATTCTAGATTCATTTGTATATGACTCATACTTTTTTTCGATTATTAAATTAAATATAAAACCGAAATTTTATTGTAAAAGAATATTCTTGGGAACCGAAGCGAAGTTAAGCTCAAATGAAAATTTTGTTTATTTCAGAAAAGTACTCTTTAACAATACAAGGACATGTAGATTTTTTTTTTTTTTTTGGGGGGGGATATTCTTAATAATATGTAGACATGCGTTAGTAGACATGTGTTAATACCCTTAAAATTCATGTGTTTACGTGTTATTTTTAGATATATTCTTGAATATATGAAAATATGTGTAATTATTAGGAAGTAACCATGCCAACATGTGTTTAGCTATAATTACTTATAGAAAATGAGTCACTACCCTAAAACACATTATTCATCACCCTAGAAAAAACAAGGAAATGAGTCATATAGCTAGGGAATTGCCATGTGTATTCCATAGGTAAGCAAAATGACATATACATTTTTATTAAAAAAAGGAGGGGACCACCTATAAAAATGCCCTACTCTAAAATGTTTGGAAGCAAGAAGCAATAGAAATCAAAATAACTAAGAAGCCAATACAACAAAGCAAGCTTGATTTAGAGTAGGGAAAAGATAAGATGGGTAATGTACACATCCTTTTCTAAATATTTTTGTATGATTTAGACAACTGCTCATCTTGTTTTTCTCATGCTTATAATTATTTATGTGGTATTGTTTTTGTCTTATACCTTTGAAAGCAACTATGCAACCGATCTGTTTTGCATTAAATCATGCTTACCTTTACTTGTCAAGTCAAACCAAGTCAAGCCAAGCCGTACCACGCCACTATGAATGCTGGTTACATAACATCCTACGTGCCAGGGATGTTATGTTCTCCCCAAGTTTATTATATTAAGAACCCGTTTTAGTCTTTATATTAAGGCGCATGTGAGGTAAAACTTATGAAAAAAGGGCCCAAACTCTTTAATTCTCCATTCCATATTTTCAAATGAAAATTTTACTTGTATGTGTGTACATTCCTCACTAAGTAAATTTTTACTTATTATTTATATTTCTCATTTTTACATAATGAAAACAACTATCATTGAAGTCTCAAATAGTGAATGGTCTTTGTCACCGAGAGTGGCCATTATTTGTACACAACAGAAACGGATCTTTGGGGCGTCTATGAAGACCAACCGTGGCTAAACTACTACATTGTCACTATTGTGAATATTGCATATTATGAGGCTACTACTATGGAGTTCCTATTTACTACAGATATAAGGTAAATCGTTGGGAAGTCTACTTGTCACTGTATATAGTAATTTGGATGAATAAGTCGTAGTAAAATATGATGAAATAGGATATATGGTAAAGTCCTTAGTTTTTTTTTTTTTTTTTTTTAATGCATCTTAAGATATTATCAGGGCAATGCTAAGAGAAGAATATACTTTATCTTCTGTCAAAAAGAAAGGACATTGTCTTTTTGTCAAAAAAGAAAGAATATCTTGTCTTTTTTGTAAATCCTTCTGCTTATATAGTTATAAGAGACGATATGTGATGTTATTACATTTCAATGTTATTTATGTCCTTTTGTTATTATAGTACAAAAAGAGAGAGATTTTGATGCCAAAATGTCAGGTCATGGTTCACAATAATAATAAGAAGAATAACAATAATAATAATGAAACATAATGTTGAAATATGGAATCAAAAACATACATATATGTGCATAGGATTATAAGCAAAATGTGAAACGTAATGTGTCCATACACGCAGATTATTATAAGAAAAAGATAAAACAAGTAGTAAAATTTTAAGTTATTTGAAGGGAAAATAGTAATAATGATATTTTATTAGGAAAGTATCTAACGTCGGATTTTTATTCCAGATCATTACATTTCTTATTTATTTTTCTTAGTTCCTTGACTTAAATTAATTCCCATAAATGTCTGAATACTTTACATATAGTACAGAACAATTCAATGGACTCATACAAGAGACCATAATCTCGTAGGGATTTCTTAAATTCTCAATCTAATAATTATAAGTCCGTCAAAATATTGACATGTCGCATAATATCGAAATAATTTTATGAAGTATTACTTTTTTAATTTTAGGGTGGTACAAAGTTTTTGTGAAAATTTTAGGGTGCTACATAGTTTTTGTGAAGAAAACAAGTGAGAATTACAAAAAAGAACTTGCAGTCCAAAAATAGAATTTATGAGCCTTTCAGGACATATCCAGACCTTCTACTAGCAAAATGGCCAGAAGAACAGCCCACAAAAATGACAACAAAATACCGGAAACCAACCTATTGTCACTATGAGATCTAACCAGATTTCCAATACTTATGGTAAAGTCAGACATGTAAACTGTAATTTTTATAGTTTAGCACAATATCAAAGGATGAATGAGCTACTTCAGTTCTATGAAAATATTTAAACTTTCCGAGATCTTTTAGTTTGAATTTTTCCTTTAGATAACCTTTCAACTTCTTTATCTGCATCATGTCTGTCCAGTAAATATCACGTCATCTACATATATAAGAATTGCCACTATGAATTACCTTGATGAAAGCTAAATAAGTATGATCTGCATGTAATTGCTTAAATCCAATTCTAATAAGAGCTTTAGTAAATTTCTGATTCTAATTCCTAGATGCATGTTTTAAAACCATATAGTGATTTCTCAATCGAGTTTGCAGAAACATTGCTTTCCTTTTTCATGCAAAGCCCCATTGGTATTGTGATGTATACTTCTTCTTCCAAATCTCTAGGTAGGAAGGAATTATTGACATCTACTTGATGAATTTCTCAATTTCGAGTCGAGGCTACTGCCAGTAGACACTGAAAGTAACAAGTTTAGCTACATGAGCAAAAGTCTCATTGAAATCCACTCCTTCAACCTGAGTATGGCCTTTTGCCACTAGTCTGGATTTGTACTACTCAATAGTTCCATCTAGATTGTATGTTACCTTGTAGACCCATTTTGGAATTAATTGCCTTTTTTTGCTTTTGGCAAAGTTGTGGGAACCCAAGTTTTTTAGCCTCGAAGGCCTATATTTCCTTTTGCATCGCTTCCCTCCAATGCGCTTGTTCCATAGCCTATTGAAAAGATATAGGCTCATCCTGTGGAGATAACCGTTAAAAAGGCAATATGAGCAATTGAGTATTTAGAATAGGACAAAAATCGAGACCAGTAAGTTTTTTTACACCTAAACTGACCGGCAAGTTTCTAGCAACCAAGAGAGACCGGACCAATTTTGGTTCAGTTGTTTGGTTAAACCAATCAGTTTGGCCATTTTTTTGGAGAAAAAGAAACTAAAAACACATTATAACGAAAAGAATTTTCAAGATCCTTAGACTTTCACCCACATTCATCCTCAAGAAGGTAAGAACCCATTTCATCAAAAAAGAAAGTTGAACACTCAATTTCTGAAAAAAAATGACCCAAAAAAAGGAATCTGGAGTAGTATCAGATCGGAATTAGAGAGGTGCTTGGTGGAAATTGACGCCAAAGGAAGTCAAGCCTTCTGGAAGTCATGTGTGAATAGTGAGTGAGAGTCAGAGAAATACTAAGTGGAAGACGAGCTTCAGGAATGTCCTAAGGAATTAGAGAATTAATTTAGAATTAGAAGAGTCAAATTAGAAGATACAGGATAAGGAATTAATTTAGAAACTGAATTTGGATTGGAGATTTACGAGGAATTTGCGCCTATTTAATTTTTCTGGGCCAGATAAACTAAGTATGTGGAGTGATCCATAAGTGTTTCTTAACAAAAAACAAAATGGGGTTCAAAACAACCCCATGTTAGTTTTAATGGCTTGGTTTATGGTTGGTTCGGTTTAGCATCAGTTTAGGCGGTTCAATTTATCATAATTCAGTTCAGCTCAGTTTAACTCAGTTTGCTAGATCCAACCTACCAACCGAATAGAGCTGATGGAATTCCCTTCACAAGCCAACCTAACTGACCCAACTAATAGCCTAAACCGACCAAAATTGCTTCGGTTCAATCAGTTTGCTAGGTTCAGTTGGTCTAGTAGGTTAAAATGCCCACTCCTAATTATTCTATTCTCATAAGGATCTTCTGTTACTTTTAGTTTTGGTGCATTTATCTACCTTGAATTTGCATATTTAGTCACTTTCTAATTCATTAGGTTCTTGCTTAGATTTAGCAAAGTTGATGGTGTCCTCTATTGGTAGATGTAGATTTCTTAAACAATTTTCTTGTTGCTGCAAAATTAGAATGTACCAACCTCCTATTCCATCATTTACATCTTTCATTGCGTATGGAAAGATGTCTTTTGCAAATACATATCGCAGCATATATAAAGGATTTGAGTCTGAAGGTAAAAAATCTTGTACCCCTTTTATCCAAATGGATAACCAAGGAAGATGCCTTGTTTGAATCTCTGATCAAACTTATCCCACTGTGTATGACGCAAATGCCCATAGCACAAGCAACTAAAAACACATAAATGATTATATTCAGGTGTCCTACCAGACACTACCTCATAAGGTGTTTTGTTGTTCAAAGTTGACAAAGGCATTCTATTTATTAAGTAGGTGGCAATAAGCACACACTCTTCTTGGAATTTAATAGGTAGGCTAGCTTGGAACCTCAATGCCCTAGCAACCTCTGACAAGTGTCTGTGTTTCCTTTCGACTGCTCCATTTTGTTAGGGTGTGTAAGGACACGTGGTCTGGGATTCTATGCCATGAGTTTTGTAAAATTCAAGCAACACCCTATAAGCAAATTCAAGTCAATTACCTTAATTTGTGTTTTGAATTGAGTCTTGACGCATTGAATAAGCACTAGAAGGTGTGTCTTCATTTCATATTTATACCTCATTAAGTATACCACAAGTCACAGGATTGCAATCATCTACAATACTCAAGAAATAATCAAGAAATAATATGCACTTGAAAAAGATACGTTCTTATAGGACCTAGCTATCACGATGTCTTTTGATTACAAGAAAACTCATTTTTTAATGTCTGTTGTAGGGAAAAGAACACCATATTAGCACCTGCTAGAATAGATGGCATAACTGCATCGAAGATTGGGTAAGGGTTTTAAACTTAAAATCAGCGACCTCACCATTCTGAAGCTTTTGTTAAGTCACTTAATAAAATCAAACACCTTTTCGTTTTCTTGCATATTCTAATTTGTCTTTGTTAGTTCACATTCGTGGCCTTTACAGGTAAATACGAGAATTGGATCAAAGGATTGTGGTTCACTCCAAATCAGCTTCAACTTTCCATAGTAGGATGAAATCTGTGCCTTTTCTTGATGCAAGAGGGCTATATTCTGCCTCAACTTTGCAAATTCTTGTGTCGACTCCTTGTGTGAATTGGTCTTGTAAGCCCATCTATACTTCTCGTGTAGTTTCCACATATATATGTTGTGCTTCCTTGTAGTTCCTTCTAGTTCTTTGGACAGTCAATTCACAACCATGCCAACACAATTGCATTGCATTGCTCCTATGATTGGTGATATTTTGAGTTACTGTAGGTTTGTTCTATCGTCCCACCAAGAAAACCTGCCATCTTCTTTGATCGGAGGGCACTCAACATACTCTTCTTCTATGTGAAATAATTCCCCTCGTTTCACCCAGGGGATGAGCAACAAAAATTAAACTTGGTTGTTCGGATGAGTATAAGAAATAGAGAGACCATTCTGCCATAGTCTTTGCACCCTCATTTGCCATCACTGCTCTGATACCATGAAAACTTTGAGCAATACCTTTTCGTTATTTAAGTTCATGATGCATCCATTGTACAAAAATGAATAATATACAGAGGCCAGAATAAGGTAAATATTCTAAGCTATTCCAAAATAATGCTATACCCTAATAAAAGAAAATATATACATTCCAAAAGTAAATCGTAATCGAAGGGATTTATTATCTTTGAGAATATTTGCATGCGCTCACATTTGAGACCATATGAAGTTATATCAAAAGAACAAATCACCAATCGGAAAAAAGCTATATCAGCAAGATTAATATTGGGGGAAAAAAGGCAAGGGGAAAAAAGCTAAAAGGAAAAAACTTGGGGGAAAAACCTATTTCCAAATAATGTGTAGGGAAAACCTGAGGAAAATCATATTAAAAGATTTTGTTTATTTTTTAAATTTTTTACATATTATTTTGTCATTTTTTTTTGCCATACAACTTATATTCAATTTTTTACATAATATTAATTTTTTAAAAACTTATTATATATTATTTTAAGGAATGAAGTGGGGGAAAGGTAAAAGAGAGGCTAAATTTAGCCCCTCCTTTACCTCGCTCCCCCCCCCCCCATACATAATTTGATTTTGTTGGGGGTAAAAATCCAAAAAATCCAAATTTAGATTTTTACCCCAACACTAATCATGCTAAGGGTGGATAAAATCATATATGCAATATTTACTAAACATACGTGAGTTAAGAGTAAGTTTGGCTCATTTGCTGAGCTATTTGAGGCACACGAATATTTTTTTCTAATAATTTTCATCATGGGTGAATACATGATTTTGGCGATTTCCAGGACTGGCGCTTGGCATGTGGATTGCTAGAGATGGTCTATATTGTAAAAATAATCTCCCATTTAACCCACACATGGCAGATGATCAAGAACAGTCTATATTGAGTTAAGGTAGCTAATTGAATTAGGAAAAATAGAAAATAAATAATTTAAAACTTTTATTTGCTCATTGATAGTGCCTAGTTTTTAATTACTTGAATATTAAACTAGAATTCTCAATTGTGCGTTACACTGGATAACAACAGTGGTAAAAAATGTCAACGGTAACACATATAAAATATAAATTGAGGTAGTTAGCCTTGATCAAACATAAACAATAACAATAACAATAATAATCTATATATGTATCTATATTACTCTAAATCAAAAGAAGTATTCCTGCCCAAACTTTTCCTTTTTTTTATTCGATTCATGACTTTAATTTTCAGATCATTCCTGATGTCATTTAGTAGGTTTTTTTCTCTCTACCCGTCTTTATAATCGCGTTTGTTCATCAGCTTTTGTAAGACGAATGTGACATCAGCTTTTGTTCATTTTCCCAATTTTATCCATGTTTACCGCCATCCCAATTTTAGAAAAGCGTATTCCCAATTTTCTACATGTTTACCACCTTCCAAATCTCTAATTATCGCAAAAGATTTGCAACCTCATACTGTCGTTTTTGTAGAGACCATATTTTTCCTATCTCTCTTCTCATGGTAATTACATATATGTATGCATTGGGTTCTAATCGTGAAACTTAAAAAACTTTCTGCTCAGACTCAAACTCATGGCTTTGGGCTACTGAAAATGTTATTTTACTCTTTCTATGATGTAAATTAAAAATGTAATTTTTAAGAATTGATAATTTGATTTTTTTTTTTTTTTTGGTGATCTTTGGGGTGACCATTTACATAGTTGCTTTTTCCATTTTGTAAAGCATATTTAATTTCAATGAAGAAATTAATCAAATCAATGATGATTTTTTATGGGTGTTGGTGACTCTAATTGTCAGCCAAAAGTATGCTGATTTGTAAAATGGTTGAGCAAGATGATTCTCTTTTCAACCGTTTTAATAGTCAAAATATTTTGTTATTAATTTGATATAGGTTTAATTATTTAATATAGTTTTAACTTTTTGATACTATATCTATGTATATTTATCGGTTACAAGGAAATATTCTGTAATTTAGAATTTACTATTGAATATTGTTATTGAAATCATATTTAGCGTTGTATATATTGCTTTTGTATTTTTGACTGATCTACAAATGTTGCTCATTTGTACTTTAATTTTACAATGGTTATATTTTACACATTTTCCTATCCGTACATCGCGCGGGTGCTTTACTTGTATACCTAAAAGGAAGATAGTTTCCTAAAAACTTTTTCCCACCCAAAGCACTTGCTAAATCGGAAGACTCATCTTAGCCTTTGATTTCATTCAATAACCTTTGCCATTAATTTCATTTTTCTTCTATATTTTATTTTAATTGTTTTTATTAATTAATATATACATTATACATTTACATGTTTCCATTTTTTCCCTAAATTTTATGTAGTTTACAGATAGGATTCCTTCTTAGGGTTTCATCCACTCAACCTTCTCCACATGATTCACTGATCTTCTCTCTCTCTATCTCTCTCTCTCTCTCTCTCTCTCTCTCTCTCTCTAATATCAATAGAAAGGTCTGTTCTGTAACTTCGATTTAATTTTCAGATTTTTCCATTGATCGCGTACTATTTTGATTTACACCCTACTATTGTTTCCAGATCTGGGGAACATCGTTCTAGAGGATACTTATCTCTCTGTGATGAGATAGATTGATTCAAATCCCATATTTTCAAGCTGCACCTTTTGGATAATAGTCAATGAGAAGAGTCCTAATCCTATCCTAATCCTATTTGATTTCGAAGCCTTCTACAGATTCTTTTGCGATCAATTATACCCAATTTTGATATATGATTATTACTGGAAGTATTATTTGTTATTCATTTCGATATAGATGATTGTCTTCACTAGATATATTTCAGGTAAATTCTTTTATTTTTCTTAAATTCCCAACCTAATTATATTCTCATTATTTTCGCAGATCTATTTATTCGACGCGTCGCATGTTACCTAATTCATCTCAAATTTCTTGCTCTGGATAATTGTCAACGACATTTCTAATTACGGTAAATTTCCTTTTAATTATGTTAATCCCCAACCCCAATTATATTATATTTTATATTTATTTTTTGAAAATCATTTCCATGATTGTAGGCGTAATTAGCAACTCCAAATTATTCATTTCAAATTCTGTGCTCTACATAATTGTTTTAACATCTCTAATTAAGGTTAATTTATATTATTTTTGTTAATCCCATTATTTTTGTTAATCCCAACCCTAATTCTATTCAACCCTATATTTAATTTTCCAAAATTTTCCTCCATGATTTTAGGATTCATTAGCAACCCTAATTGATTTAAATTAAGTTTCCAGAGCCCAAGTTTTTTAACGTATCGTGTTTCACATTAGTTAAGCCTTTCTAACACAGTTTTCAAAACATAGTTTTTCTTGAATATCATCTAACTCATTTGCAAAAGTGTTTTGTCTAACACGTTAAACTGCATTCAATTATATTTTACTTACTATTTTACGTATTTCAAAAATGGCTCCTGTGATGTTTAACGTTTGCAATGTCACCTCTAAGTTACCAAAGCATGCTACCTTCCTTCTAAGGTTTCAAGGAAATGGTCTGTTCTATTTCAAAATAGAGAATTGGGGATTAGAATGGTTCAATTAGTGTAAATGGATTAGTAGGTAGTTTTATATTTGTTTCAAATTCTTTGATTTTTTTTTTTTTGGGTAAATATCTTAGATATATATTTAGTTTCACTTTGTTAGAGATGCTGTGAATTATTTGGAATTATACATATTTCATTCCTTTTGATCATCTCTTTAGACACATCTATCAGTAGTTCTTCCAAGTTCATATATTTATGTCATTATTAGTTTTCAGGATCTCTAGCATTATATATTAAAAAGCTATGTTGCAGATACATTAAGGGTTAATATCACACCAAATCTTTGATTTATTTTAAAAGTTTTTTGTTAAATATTTTAAACTTATATTTAGTTTCACTTCCAAGTATTGCTGTGAATTAGTTGTAAGTATACATATTGGACTCCTTTTGATCATCTATTTAGTCACGTCTATCATTAGTTCTGAATAAGTTCATATGTTCCTTTAACTTTTTTACCTCTTCACCCTTATATTCTTTGTGTCATTATTAGTTTTGATGATCGTTGGCGTTGTATATTAAATAGATATGTTGTAGATACATTTAGTCTGAAAAATTTTTTAAACACTCCCCATAGCTCAAGTTTGATTAGATTTGTACTAATATATGTATTATATATTGTGATTGTTTTATAGGTTTTCAATTTTCTATTCTTCAATAAATTTTCTGTTACACATTCTCAAGTTTACTATATACTATCTATGGTACATTTAAGCTGAGTTGTGAATGCACTTTGGGTTTTAATTTTCCATTCTTCCATAGCACCTCTGTTGTACATTATCATGTTTAATTAAAAATGTTAGTAAAAAGTTAAGCTAAATTGTGATTGCTTTTATGGTTTTTAGGTTTCTTTTCTTCTATAAACTCTCTGTTTGTACATTCTCAAGTTTTATTAAAGGGTAATTGGCGCAAAAGTTACCTACATTTGGACACTCTTATGCAACTAGTCCCTACCTTTGAATTCTTGCAATTTCACCCTTACTTTCGTGTTATCTTAGCAAAATTCATCCTTGGTACTAAATTAGTCCCCCTATTAGAAGGGTATTTTTGTCCACTTACACCTTAAGATTTAAAAATATGCAAAGAAGGTCCTAATATGAATAAAATTGAATATAATTCAATTTTCTATTCTTCCATAAATTGTCTGTTATACATTCTCAGGTTTATTATATACTATATGTGTACATTGAAAGCTAAGTTGTGATTGCATTTTCAGTTTTAGTCTTTCATTCTTCCCTGACCACTCTATTGTACATTACCAGGTTTAATTAAAACTGTCAGTTATATATTTAAGCTAAATTGTGATTGGCTAATTGCTTTTATGGTTTTCAGTTTTCCATTATTCTATAAACTCTTTGTTTGTACATTCTCAAGTTTAATTAAAAATGTTTGTTATACATTTAAGCTCATTCAACAATGTTTTTGCATTTGTGAAAATGAACCTGCATTAATCTTTGATCATCTACGTTCATAAATTTTGGGGAATTTAGATATAGATCGAAATGTGATGCTTTAAACTTTTATATTCTTTTTCCAGAAAAGATTGCATCTGTCTTTACTGTTTTGATTTTTTTTTTAATTCAATGGTGTATATCATATCATATTTTGGTTTATACACTTATCAATGATCTCAAATTTTAAAACAACACTTAGATGACAAGATATATTTCATTCAAATTTATTTAATATATTTCATAAAGTACTATCATATCTTTTTGTTTGATTGGAGTATACTTCCACTTGGCCTTTAAATTGGTATTCAGATTAACTTGATCTCTACATAGTCAGTTTTATTAGTTTTATTTTTTCCTGTCCAACTATTTAGCTCAAAATTAGGGTCGTCAATTTGGTTTTCAACTGTTACCATGAAGATGAGCCTGAAATTCTATCTATTCTATGTTGATTTCTAAGTTTCATGGAGAATATATTAATTTTTTCATTAATTTACATTTCTCCTAACTTTAATTCTAGGTGATAAGAATTCAAGCCACCATTACTCAACAATACATCTCTAAATTTGACAAGCAGCTGGAGAAGGGAAGATTATATGCAATAATGCATTTTAGCATCAAAGAGAACGTGGGCCATTGGAAGCCAACCCCATACCCATTCCGATTTTATTTTCATGATGTTCCGATCTTGAAGCCTCAGACTAATAACAGACATCCTACATTTTCCCTTACAGTTTACAGATTTACCCCATTCATAGATGTCCTAAACTCTCCAAATGTCAATGGTCCTGACTTAATTGGTAAAATATTTCTTCTACTTTTCTTTTTGCCCTGTTTATCTACCTGAAATGACCATTATATTACATAAATGTTTTAAATTTTCAGCTTTGATAATTCCTGATTCACTAATTGTTTATTCATTTAGACATCATCGGTGTATATAATCTGCGTGGGACTGTTAAAAAACCAGCTAAAACGGATGGTCCTTCAACTTGGAATAGTTTCTACTTTCATGTCTTAGAGTGAGCCTCTTTTTATCCTTAGTTGCTAATTAGACCATCTACCAGTCCCTGTGAATTTATATTTAAGCTGTGGTCTAATATATATAGTAATAAGAGGCTCCATTTTACTCTAGGGAATGAGTATGTTGACCAATTTGCTTTATCTACACCTAGGTAGGAACTCATTATGGTTTTACTCTAGCTCTGTTGCATCAATAAAAGATGTGATTTTTTTCTACTTATTAATCTTTCTAATCTTCAAGTACTTTTATATAATTGGCCTAGAGTTTGACAGCTATCTTCATTAAACTGTTACGTGATTCAAAGGGTGAGGCCACATCATTTCACTTATCTAAACTGTTGGTTGATGAACACAATCCAGAAGTTGAAGATTTAGACGTTAGGTGTATGATTTACAATGAAAATATTATTCTTATACATCGTCTATTTATGGTTTGCACCGGAAATATTTTATTTCACTATTAATAACTTCATCACGGATGCCAGGTTTTTAAACGTGAGGGCTTCTGCTGCGCAGTTCCAACCATCTTCTTCATCCAGTTAATCACTTCATGACGGGAAGAAGGTTGGGTTCACTTGAACCGTTGCTGAGTTGTCATCATCTAAGGAGGTATCATTAGTTCAGAATTTTGCTTTTGCTAGAATAACTATATAAAAGTTATTTGGATTTAGCTGTAACTGTTTCAATTTTACAATAGGTTCATGCATGTTGGTTCTATGGCCAGAAAAGCTCAATCCTATCATGGCTGAGTTGGGCTTATCTTGGCTCTTATGATCCTCAATGCTTTAAAAAGGTAATCAAAGACATTGGGAAGTTTGTCTGCACTAAGTGTGAGACCCGGTTTCCGGAGGGTGTCTAGCGATACAGTTTGTGGTTAAGAGTCAAGCACCAGAGGAGTTACGCTGATTTAATGTTGTGGGACTGGAAAAGTCAGCGTTAATTGGAAAGGCGGCTGGGGAATTCTATGAGAATATTGATACAGTGCTGCTTCTTCACAAAATTCAAAATTGGTTTGTTATGTGTTCAATTTTATATTTCACCTATTGTGAGCGAATGTGTTTTGATTTGTGTTGTTTCAGGAGATCGGAAGAGCGCGTGTAGGGAAAGAGTGTACTGAGGAGATATCCTGTTTGGTTGGCCGAGATCTTCTTTTTAAAATAGATCGTACATTGCTGAGCTATCTGGTGTTGGCACGGTCTATTCAATCAATATATCGGAGAACCAGGTCAACTGTCGTTTCTGGCCGCCGCATTACAGACGTGTGTATCCTACTTTCATCATTGGGAGCTATCTTGGTAATTTGTCCACTACAATTACATTCAAAAATTGATTTTTCTGTATATTCACTGTATTGTGCATATATTACCCCTACTAAATGCATTCAATTATCTGTTATTCCTTGTCAACCATTGCATATCAAGTTTAAGCTTTTGATCAGTTTGTGACAATATGAATTATTTTGTAAACCTCAGCACAAAAGTAATTGCCACTTGGCGTGTATATTTTGCGACATATCTAAATGTACCCTGTGTGTTTTTTCATTGTTGAAGTAGCTAAATATATTTCATTTGTTGTCTTTGTATTACTTTAAATTGTCATATATAATTCTTACTATGTATAATATATTAGAAAAAAAAAATTTTTGATTGTTTGTTAATTGCAAAATATACCCATAGATGTTTTAAACTAATATTTTTTCTAATTAACTTTCATCCATTAGTTAATACACGTGTTAAGATTTTGACTTTAGCAACATTTAATCATTCAGTATTTTCTGAAACAATACGATCGTAATGATGGTAAAAGTCTATTTTTTGACCGTTGTTCAATATCTAGTCTAATTGAATGGAATAAACTTAAATTTTCATTGTGCCGTTCATCATTTTAATAATATTTAGTTTCGTTTAAATTTTATTAGTTTATTTCAATGTTCTTTTTATCTCTTAGAAGCATATCATGACGAAATTGACTAAGTTAACTGTCATAAACAGTGGAAGACAAAGGAATTTGGAGCAAAATAGCAATCAATTGAGGACTGATCGTCACAATATTTCCAATCATAAGAAGGCTAGGGTTTTTGAACCTACAAATAATTCTTGGAATATCACTTTTGAAGCATTACATGATCGCACACTCGAATGGGCATAGAAGCCCTTTTACTAACATCACTAATGGTATGTTTTATGTTAAAAAGCTTAATAACTTTTTAAATATTATTCACTTCTTTGGTCTTAAAATCTTCCTATCTGTTTATAGTACACAATACTAACACAGCTTCAACAATTGAAGATGTTGAAAGGCAAATTTCAGGAACTATATGTGATGATCATTGTAATTTAACCCTAGACAAAGTTAATGATGATCATGTATGGATGTCAAGTATTCCTACAAATTTCATTGATATTTCTGGCCTCAACATTGGATCCACCACGTATAATGGTATTGATGCCCCTAATAAATGTAAGGCCAGCATTACTTTGAAATAATTTGCCATTGAAACGCTATCTCTAAACTAAGGGGGTAAGCGTGTTACATGATTTAACACATGTGTTTACATTTTTCAGTTATTCAATTTGAGGACACATTAGATTATTTATTCGAGAGTGAGGATAATGATATCATATATGATGGTATGCAAACAGTCATGTATATTGATTTTGAATCATCTTATCTTTATAAATTTCATATAGAAATACTATTTCAAACACTGTTATTTAATTTACTTTATCTTAAACCCTATTTGACAGAGGAAAATGCTGAATATGCTGGACAGTAGACTGAAGGTACCCCTAAATTGTAACTATTTAAAATCGAATTTTTTTCACCATTCATATCATCTTACTCTTCAATTTAAATTGGTTATTCCACTCAATATAATTGTTATATTGTATCAACCTTTTTATTTTCTAAAAATTTAGTCTATGTGGATCTTCGGGATCCTGCTCGTGAATGTGAGCATTATAATGCTCTGTTTTGGCACGCTGAAAGGTTAAAAAATTTCAATTCAAAGGCTTCAAAGTTCTCCTTGTGCTGCAATCAAGGAAATGTTGTGCTCCCTATCATGAAAAAGCCTCCTAAAGTTCTAAACGATTTGATATTTGGAGCAGACGAAAAGAGTAGGCACTTTTTTAGAACATCTGGTCCTATAATTCAGTGTCTACGTTCACTTCGATGGGTGGAAAGATAAATAATGATATAAACACCAGTAGAACACCTCTTATATTTAGGTTGAATGGGCAAAATTACCATCAGATTGGCAGTCTACTCCCTAATGATGGAAAGCAACCTAAATTCTTACAAACGTACTTATCCAGATGAAGAGATTGCATAGAGAATTACATATGTTACCTATGCCAGGTCAGTTACCTGTGCGTAAAATATTTAGGTACTTTTTAGTCTCTACCTTGCTTTAGTTTTTTAAGTATCATAATACGTGACATTTTTATTTATCTCGGTCTACCAGAAGCAACTCATTGTACGATACAGTGCTCTTCCGATCTAGGATATGCTTGACACCTATAACATACATGCTCAATCATTCAGAATGGCTAGGGATAGATTCAATGAGACTAACTCTAGACATCTGAAATTGAAGCTCATTGGGAAGACGTACAATAGTCCCAGTGTTCATTAAATAGTGAAATAGGGGCACTTATTGAAGGGGACTTCAGCGTGAATAAAAAGAGAGAGATGTCATTTATACCAAGTCTAGGGATTTTCATTTCATCTCTAAGTTGAAATCCTTCTTTTCTCAGATTGCAATATCTGTTGTTATCCCATTTGGACAGGACGGATTTAGAGAGGATGTTTCCCTCACATGAGCATCTCAAACGACATCTAGAAGGAGAAAGTGTATTACCATGAAAGAATTATTTTCGTATAGGTTGCAAGAGAGGAAGAAAGAGTCTATGTATATCTTGAGATCGAGGAGGTTATTTCAGCAGTTTGTTGTTGATGGGTATATGATGATTAAGTCATCGCATTTGGCATATATTAGATATCATCAGAAAGAGTTGAGAAGTGAATTGTATGGCGGCTTAGCCACTGCAGTTGGCCGTGGTGAGACAAATGCAGAAAAATTTGGACAACTCATTGTATTGCCTAATTCATTCACCGGGAGTGCCGGCAACATGCTTCAAAATTACCAAGATGCGATGTCTATTTGTCGGTGGTCTGGACATCCCCAGATGTTCATCAGATTTACATGTTATCCCAAGTGGCTTGAGATTGTTTGTTTTGTTGGGGATAGAGGTCTAAATCCAGATGATCGGCCAGATATCATTTGTTGAATATTGAAAATTAAGCTGAATCAGCTCATTAAAGATTTGAAAGAAAATAAATTATTTGGTAAAGTTAAAGAAGGTAATTTTATAGCATTGAGCTGGAAGTAACTATAAACTATTGTATACATAGCATTTTATTTGTCAATCCAAAATTAACCATGTATCTGATTCTTATTATGTATTTCATAATCAGTTTTTATTTCTTTTTAAATGTGTAGTTGTTTACAATGTGAAGTTCCAGAAACATAGTCTGCCACATGCACATATTGTCTTATGGGTGGCCCAGAAAGATAGGCATATATCAGCATCAAATATTGATAAGATAATAGCTACTGAGATTCCAGACGACAAATCTGAGCTTAATTATCACAATGATGTGAAAGAATTAATGATCTATAGGCAATGTAGACTGTTGAAGAAAGAATCCCCTTGCATGGATAAAAGGCGTTGTACAAAGCACTTTCCAAAAAAGTGTGCACATCACGCTACAATTGATCCAAGTTCCCCAGTTTACAAAAAGAGAGACAACTGCAGGACAGTTATAAAAAATAGCGCTGTTCTTGATAACAAATTTGTCATCCTACACAATCGCACTATGGTGACCGGAAAATTTCAAGAACAAAATTTTATTAAATATAAAAAACATATCGCTATAATCTCACCAATTTTAATGTCCATTTTATGAAGCGCAGTCAAGTCACATGAATAATTTCAATTTCAATGATTACATTAAGACCAAAATAGTTCTATTATTTTAACCAATAATTTATCCTAATTGATAATCCATATATATAATTCAAAGAAAAACTTCTATTACTTTTCCACCTCTATTGGACGTCTTAAGGAATACACTTCCAAATAAAGAAAATCCAATTTTTTTAGACCCTCCCACGTCCACTGCTTCTTGCTCATGACAACACTTCCAAGGAAAATCTATTGCAAATGCACGTCTCTTCAAAGATAACTCAACTACAATTTCTTGCCCATATATAATCTTAACTCCTATTCAGTGTCAACTACCAATTATTATGAAATTTATCCCCACTAGAAGTATTTCTCCTAGTAAAGCAAGGAAAACACTGAGACCAAAACCTATAAACCCATTCAATCCTCATACGCACTATACACACATAATTCCAGGAAAGAATCTGTTAGTCTCCTCCCCACGCCGGATGTGTGTTCTCCTTTAAACTAATAATTCATACACACATATACACACATATATACATAATCATACATACACCGTCACCCCCACTGCACTACCTCCCGTCGCCACCGCCTCACCACTGGTGGGCTAGTAGCAGCCGCGCCGAATCCTCCTAGCACCATCAAACCATCACCATTCGCTCTCGGACCCACAGCCACACTGCCGCCGCCACCCCCTTCTTATCCGAGCCTCAACCACCCCGCTACTCCCTATCCCACGGAGCCGTCGACCCACATTACCCAATTCACCTCTATTCCCGCGGCCACACCAAGCGAACCCGGCGCTCACTGGAGCCGCGACCCCAAAGCCAGAGCCCCACGCTCCACCCTTGTCACGTGAACCCAAGCCGAGACCCCAAATTTCGAGCCAAGAATATTGCCCATCTCATCTACTCCATGAACCCAACTCTCAGACGAGCCCCAAAGCCTGATGCCGATCCCTCGACCGAGCCTTGACCTCACGCACCGCCAGCCACCGCGACCAAATCCCGAGCCCATTAACTCCTTGGCTAGATGCAATTGCCCAGTCGCGTCTCACTCTCTCCCACGCGAGCCCTCCACCGAAACATCCCAGCCACCCTCACTCACCCTTGGCCGGAACCCCTTTCGCTGGCGCCAATCTCGCCGAGCATCAGCCGCACGCCAGCCACGGATCACACCTGATTTTCGTTTTTGCATTTTGCACAATGAATCAATTGGGAAATTTAATTAGATTGGTTTTGCAATTAGGTCCCCATGTTTTCAGAAATTCCATATATCAGTTCTTCAAATTCTAGAGTATTTATTTATGTTCTAAGGTTTTCAGCTTTATAAAAAGGGGTGTTTAAAAGTTTGCTACAACACAGATTTCCACCCTAAAGTTTGTCATTCACCTTTTTAGTACCAGTCCTAAACTATCTCAGAGTATCAACTTAGTCCCTAAATTTTATTTCCTTTTCATAAAGTATTATTTTTTATGCTAAAATAATTTATTTTATTGTGACTAGATGATGCGTGAAGATTCATAAGCAAGTAAGATTTTTACAAAAAGTTGCCTAGCTCATAAGTTTAAAATAGTCTAATTTTTCTAGAAAATGTTATTTTCGAAAGCATGCGCAAAATTAATTGAGTTGTGCTATCAGTATCATGTGAATATGTGATTTATGTGTTTATGCATGAGTTTATTTGTTTAATGCTTAAGACGAGACGAGACGAGAATATTTATGATCTGCATATGATACTTGATTACTATACGCTAGTATTTACTTACTTTATAGCATGAGACGAGAGTCGGAAACTTGTATTTACCATACGATGCTTGTTTTCAAATAAAGAATCATTTTGAGATATTCATATAGTTGCATGTTTATATGTGCATTTGTGGTATAAATTAATTAATTTGCGCCGAGACTATTGAGTATTTCTATGAAATACTCACCCTTTCAAATTACAACATCTTACAGGTTCAGAATCAGAGGAGATGCATTGAGCAGTGGTGGCAAATAACTTAGAAATTTATTTTTGAAACGGATTAAACATTTTTACTTATTCCAGAATATTTTAAATTCCTTATTTTTTACTTCAGTAAATCCTTCGTTATCAGGATATTAATTCCGTGATCATTCTTCCGCGTATTTACCCGCTCTTAATTTGCTTATTTTAAAAAGAAAGAAAATTTCGTTAACTTCCCAGGTGCTCAGAATTCGGGGTGTTACACGTACTTTGCTGCTTAAGTGCATGGTACACATCAACGTCGAGAGGTGCAACCAAACTCGGTTAACGAAGTACCTTTTCAAGTATATAAATAAAGGCAATGACCCGATCACCGAGGCATTCTATGAGAGCGCAGATGTTTCTTTAGCTTAAAAGGTTGATGAGATAGATCGGAAGAGCACACGTCTGATCGCTACATCTTAGCATGTGAGGCTGCCTGGAAAATTTTTGGATTTGATATTCATTACAGGGACATTGCTGTTGAGCGCCTGAGTTTTCATCTACTTAGAGAGCATAATGGTTTCCATAATTTAAGGAATCTATTGATACAGTGGTCAACCGGCTTATGGTTCACTCAACAAGGTTTTCAGCCTTGATGAAAGCAAATGAAAAATATCCCAAAGTAAGGAGGTTAACTTATGTTGAGTTTCCTATTAAGTTCACTTGGAAGCTAAAACAAAAGAGTGGGTTCTGAGGTAGAAAGGATTTTCAGTTGTTCGTATCTACTTTATGTGCCCGGAAGCAGGAGAGAAATACTACTTGAAAATGCTGCTGAATGTTCTAAAAGGCCCTACTAGTTATGATGATTTGAAGACAGTTAATGGGACCTTGCATGCCACATTTAGAGAGGCTTGCTCCGCGCGTGGGTTAATTGATTATGATAGGGAGTATGTTGACGGCATTACAAAGGAAATTTAATGGGGATCTGCACACTCCATTCGTAGTATATTTGTTACTCTGTTATTGTCAGACTCCCTTACAAAGCCTGACTCAGTTTGGGAGTAGTGTTCGTAGTATTTATCAGATGATATACTCTACACAGTGAGAAATAATCATTATGACCAAGGTAATGGATTTTAATCTCTACTATTTACATAGATTGACTTCCACTCTGTCTTTTGGTACTTAATATGGCTATTACCTGATTTATTATTGTTTTCACCTTTAAATCTGAACTTTAAACAAATTAACGGTTTTGTAGAGTTTCAATTGAATGACGATGAAATCAAGAATTATTGTTTGCTGGAAATTGAGAAGCTTCAGCAACAGAGGGAAAAGTCTCTTCTTGATTATGGAGGTATGTCTTTCCCTGCTATTTCAGACATCCCTTCTGTCGATGATAGTCTCATACACAAAAAGTGGAGATATGATAGAATTACTTTGGCTAAGGAGCACTCTAAGTTATTGTTTGACTTAACTGATGAACAACATTCCGTCTACAACACTATAATGAGTTATATGGACGACAATAGTGTTGGTGTGTTCTTTTTTTATAGACATGGTGGAACTAGTAAAACGTATCTGTGGAAGACTTTGTCAGTAGCTATGAGATCCCGTGGAGAAATAGTGTTGAACGTAGCATCCAGTGGTATTGCATCGCTTCTTCTGCCGAGCTGGAGTACTACACATGCTAGATTTGCAATCTCCCACACTGCGACTAAAGACTCAACTTGCAACATAAAGCAAGAAAGTCCTCTTGCCAGGCTTATGGAGATGACCAAGTTAATTATTTGGGCCAGGCATCAATGATGAATAGTTATTGCTTCAAAACTCTAGACGGACTATGAGAGATGCCCTTCGATTCTCTCAAAATTCTGATGTTACTAAACCTTTTGGTGGCAAAACCTTGTATTTGGTAGAGATTTCAGACAGATTTTGCTAGTCATTCCAAAAGGGACTAGGCAAAAGATATTGTGCATGCGTCTTTGAACTCTTCTTTCCTGTGACAGCACTGTAAGGTATTAAAGTTGACAAAGAACATGAGACTTAGAAAAAGAATCCTTGAACAAAATGAGAGGTAGCTAACCAACCTGCCAAGGTTGGACCTTACCTATTGAATTAGGACTATATCCGCTATTTTGAAATTAAAATTTGATAGAGATGAAATTGGAATTGGAACAGTTGACCCCCTTTTTATTTCATTTCTTTGGACCTCGAAAGGAATTTGTCAATATTTCGATTAAATCTTCTTGTTCCTATATTCTGACTGAGGCGGTCGAAGACCAAGAAGTGGTTATTTATACCAGGCATTCTTCTTATGGCTAGATCCGATCTCCTAGTCCCTATGGAAAGGAAAAAGAATTTCACGCTCTTCCTTTCGAGAAGGGAGGATTGGGGAAATCCTATTGATTGTAGCTTTCTCCAGACCTCCGGGAAAAGCATGAAGAAACTCGCCATCTATTTTCATTGTTCAAATATTTGATAACACGAAAAACCATTGTTCAACTCTTTGACAACATGAAAAAACCAGTGATCCCAATTTGGTAGCTAGAGTTTCTTAGATTGAATACTATAGGTTGGGGATGGTGTTTTAGGTGATAATGTTGACGGTGAATCAAATATTTATATGTCAGATGATTTATTGATGCCTGTCCCCTCTGATCCTGTGGAATCTATTGTTTAGAGCACATACCCTGATTTCTTGACACGGGGCAACCCAGCACATACCCTATTCTTGCACCTACCATCGATCGGTGGACAAAGAGAATGATTATATGGTGAGACAAAACACGACTAAATTAAGGACATATTTGAGTTCCGATTCAGTCTCTTCTTCTGAATTTAACAGTGATTTACTTCAAGAAATCCATTCAGCTGAGTTTCTAAATGGTATTAGATATTTGGAAGTGCTTAGCCATGAGCTCAAGTTGAAGGTGGGTGTACATGTGATGCTTATGCGGAATATTGATCATTAAACCAGATTGTGCAATGGTACACAACTATTAGTGACCAGACTTGGAGATCATATTATTGAGGCTCAGATGTTGTCAGGTCCAAATGCAGTTAAAAGTTTTTTCATTCCCAGATTAAGCCTCACTCCATCTGATATTAGATTGACATTTACCTTTCAACACAAACAGTTTCCATTAATGGTCTATTATGCAGTGACCGTTAATAAGAGTCAGGGTCAGTCCCTTGAGAATGTCGGTATTTTTCTTTCGTCGTCCGGTATTCACCCATAGGTAGTTGTATGTAGCTGTTTCAAGAGTCACGAGGAGGAATAGGTTAAAGTTCATAATATGTAATGACAATAGTCAACCCAGCAATTCAACATTGAATGTTGTGTGTGAGATTTTCAACAATTTAGAGTGTTTTTTTTACTCTTTCATTGCAAGGTGAGCACAATTTTTTAATGTAAATTTTAAACTTATCTTTTATTATTTGTCATTCTAATAGAATTCAGTGTTGTTTATAATAATAATAATAATAATAATAATAATAATAATAATAATAATAATAACAAGTAATGTAGAAACGTACAAATTAGCAATTAGCAATAATCTGAATGACAAAGTTACCCAAATTTCAAAAGTATAGAACTTCGGGCAGTCCAAAATATTACAATCAGTCCCTTCTCCATTAATTCCAAGCTCCTCCCATGTCATAATAAAAATTTCAATACGAAAATTCTAGGGGGACATGAAAATGGGGCATAAATGAGTTATATTATATATGTGGCACACTTATATTGAATAGATCGGAAGAGCACTAGTCATGTGATAATTACTAATAAATGTATGCCACGTGAGAATGTCACCTAATAATGTCACTATTGCATGTCTCCTTAGAATTGTTCATTTTAATAACACATGAAAATGTGAGATGAATAAATGACATTATATTTGTGGCACACTTGTAGCCACGTGATAATCACCCAATGAAGATGCATGTGTCATATGAGAATGTAACTTTTTCATGTCTCTCTAGAATTGCTCCATAAGAATTATTATGAAACCTAAATTATTTTTATCTATTACAAAGTCATGTATATGAAGAGTAAAACAAAGTTAAATACGTCGGGAAATATATCACTTTACCCCTTCAAATTCAATTAATCAAGCAGCGGAAACAAAAACAAAAACGAGCACAAAAGGGGAGAAAAAAAACCAAAGTTAACGTGGCTCAGTAAACCATCAACAACCAGAAGAAGCGACCCATATGAAGAGTATAACAAAGTTAAATATGTTGGGAAATATGCCACTTTGCCCCCTCCAAATTCAATTAATCAAGCCGCGGAAACAAAAAACAAAAATGAGCACAAAAGGGGAGAAAAAACCAAATTTAACGTGGCTCGATAAACCCTTTAATGATAAAGAAATTCTTTACAATCACAATTTTTTTTATCCTACTACTCTTTTGCTACACAAAACTAGAGCACTCAAAGTACGTCGTAATCAACTTGCGTACAACTGTCTCTCTAACTTTCTTACTTCCTATCTCTCTCTAAAGAACAAAACAAATCATAACAATATGGTTGCAACTTTTCCTGTGCTCTGAACTCACTCTATTTTTCTCAAATTTTCGGCACTCAAGATCTTCTATATTTTTAGCGTGTATATTGCTTGGAGAATCAACACACATTTATACCAAAAAATTCCCCATAAACCTAATTAAACTTTCCTTATTATTTTTTTCCTTTTCTTGCACCCAAAGACAATTCGTCACAATTTACTCCACGTGCCCCTCGTCTTTAACAATTAATTATTTTGAGTTAATTCCCAACATTGTTGCTGTAAGAAAATAGGGTTCCATCCTAAAAGATTAGCCTTTTGAGATAGAACCCCAGTTCCTTATAGTAATACACATGGGTGCATGTGCGAGCCCCAAATATTGGCAAACAGAGGATGTGGGCCCCAAAATTGAATGTGATAGTCGAAAAAAGCCATGGGCGGCTCTTAAGGCAGTTGTGTGCATGGAGGGAGATGATAGACGCAATGGATTGGGCCTTGAAAAAAGGCAGTTATGTCCATGTAAGGCGGTGACACATATAGTAGATGGTTTTGGCCTTAAGAGCTAAGAAGGTGGATGGACTATTAGTTGAAGGGAGGCTAAGATCATGTCATTTTTCGTTTAAAGGGGGGACTGCTGAAAAAAAGTGTGAACAAATCCCACATGCTGGACATGGGAAAAGTGATGCGTATATAAGGAATTAAGCTACTCTACCTAACAGGTTAACCTTTTAGGATAGAACCTCAATTCCTTACAAAATATATTCATTGATAATTAAGATACAGAAAACAATCAACCGATCTACTGCCAATACAATTTGATAATTATATCATTTTCAAAAAGAATGAAAGACTAAATAAAAGATAAATTTGAAGTCACCTTACTCGAACTTTGATAGAGTACATAACAATTACAGTTGTCATAAATGCCATCAAACATTCATAATTTTTAGAAGACAAGTATCCTACATTTAGGAAAAAAATTAGTAGTAGGAATATCGAAAATGCATATAACACGACATAGATGTGGTTCTCTACCATTTAAACCTTTGAAATATAAATGGAAATAAGGTGTTAGAGGAAGCCAAATTCTAGCTTATATACAAAAAATGCCTTTATTAATTGTAGTATATGTTATTAGTCTCTAATTTTGATCACAATGATTACGCAACTAACTTTCCATACTCAAATTATCTTGCAAGTTTGAAAATGCTTAGAAAAAATAAAAATGGAAGCAACCATATAGGGCGTGAGTTCTATTCATTGGCCTCCAAGAAAACATCTATTTTGCCTTGTTAGCATTTTAGTTATCATGAATCAATTCTCAATCAGTTGATGTGAGTGTTCAAACATTTCTCTAGCAATAGCAATTAGATCATGTCGTAGTCGGACACAATCCTACTCCTATCCATATTTGCACTCTTCATTGCAAAACTTCATCGAGCTCTGTCTCTATATTATTATTATTATTATTATTATTATTATTGCTACTAGTGATACTTTTGGCGGTGAAAATATTTAACAAAGAAACAACAAAATTTGTTTCAATTTATTATTATTATGAAGGAAAAGACCGGAGATTAAAAAATAGGAAGAGGGAATGATTTTTATATATGGATAATGAAACAACAAAGTTAGTCTCAATTCATATAATTAATCCTAATTCACAATGAATAGGATTAAAAAAGACTGAGGGAAGAATTTAAAGCTATCAATCAATGTGTTTATTTCGGAAAAAATGAAAATGGAAGAAAAACTGACATAAAATGTCTTTAAAAAAAAAAATCATTAGATAATGTAAGCCATGACTGCCATCATTTCTCTTACAATGACTGACAATTGGCTTGAAATGGAACGTAATCTTACCAGATACCACCATATGAAAAAATCAAGTTCACTGATTAATTATGGTAAGGATGGATTTAATACCAAATTTCAGCATACAAAATAAATATATTCGATTTATTAAGGAATTCAAGAAAATCAAATGACCAAAACATTAGGGTTCATAGCCAATTTAGAACTCTAAATCTGGATGGCATTCAATCATGATTCAAATTTTTTGCTAATTAAAGTCTAGGAAATAATTTCAAGGAAAGAGTTAAGAAAATAAAATAACTTAAAATAAGGGCAATAAATAAAGGAAAAAAATTAAAAAAATCAATATCTGTATATAAAGTTAGATAAAGAAAAGCAGACACCGTGAGGCTCACCAAGACAGTTTAGGCTAGAAACCCTACCGCCTAGGCCTTATTCCTATTATATATACATTAATATTAATACAACAAGTCCTTTTAAGTTCAAAAACAGCAAGCAAACAGTTACATGTAACCAAACAATTTTTCAGTTACGAAAAATTACATTAATTACTGAGCTAATAACCTTCAAATATATATTTCGAAGGAAAAAAGGTTAAGTATATGAAATTCAACGAACAAGTGGCGAATGTGGAATTGGAGAGTCCGGTGACGAGGCAAATTCAACGAACAAGTGGCGAATGTGGAATTGGAGAGTGAGGAGACGGGGCTGCAGTTTCATAATACATTCTTGAAGAAAAGCTAAGTGTTAGGTTCTTATTTCGCCATTTCTT
>CAVNYN010241190.1:0-18791 GCA_963692815.1 Nyctanthes arbor-tristis | reverse complement strand
TTCTAACACCCCTCTGCCTACAAACGCTGCTTCTCGCTTGATTCCAGTATGAAAAACGAGATATCTCTCCCTTTATATACCCACACAAGAGTATAGACATGGCTTTTTTATTCCCTGATTACTTATTGTCATAATAGATGCTACTCCTTCTTGGAGATCATCCACTAGTAGCAGCTTTAAGATATCCCAAAAACCCATTTCCTTCCATAGCCTCTTCACCTACTTACACATCCAAAGACATGGAAATTGGTCTCAATCCTACCACACCAAACACATCTTACAGTCCCCTCAACATGATGCTTCTGAAGGTTTTCTCCACTAAGAACTACCTTACACAAGAGATGCCATATAAAGATACACATATTGGAAATAATATGGAGTTTCCAAACAGTCTCCCATTCCTTTCCCCTACATGTCAAACTGCTGGCTTTATTATTACTCTGCTCCATGTTTTGCATCAACTCTTTACTAAATATATAGTGCCAAATCCAAACATAATGCTCTATCTAGAGGAATAGAAAGGATTATCTCCACATTATTTGGAAGAAATAACTTCCTGAGTAACTACTGATTCCGCTCACCTTATCCACCAATCAGATTCTTAACTTTCTGAATATTCTCCAGAGAATGGGAGATTGGTCGAAATGATATTGGTCGAGGGAGCCAATTAGGATCCTTGTATATAAGAATCTTACTTCTCAGCCCCACTCTCCAATGAACTTCCCTTCAGATACTCTCCATACCTCACAAAATAGCTAGTATAGAATACTAGCTATAGTTGCTCAGTTAATTTATTTTAGCCTTTCTTGTTTGAGATATAACAAGACAATTTGTATATGATACAAATTGAAAAAGGGAAAATGGAGAATATTTGCACTTGACATTTGATGATCGAATGTGATATCTTTTAATAATTAACCATCCAGTCTTCTTTATGGCTTAAGTAGATTGGGAAGATGTAATCTATAATGATCTACATTTATTAATTATGTAGAGTTAACTGCATATTAGATTTTATTAGGATACGTGATTGAAATGAGGTCAATCCCTTAATTCAAATATATATTAAATTCGTATTAAAAGTTAATACACGCCTTTAACTGTTATAGTAAAAAACCATAGTTTATTACCGATGTCAGTTTCTTTAGTAACTCACGGCTGCTTGTTCGTGATTATGTTTATCACTATGAAATATATGATGTTTCTAAATAGTGAATTGAATTTAACTAAAGTTTTATTTTTCGTTGAGTGACTCAAAGAAATAAAATTTTAAAGGCATTACAAGTAAGTACGTAAGATGTGCGTGACAATTAGTTGTCTATTTGACGATCTAGGAGTTACATAGAGATTTGATTGTTAGTGTATCTACCTGAATACTTTATTGAGACTTGTTGACTAGCTGAAGGTTTTAATAAAGAGGATGGGATCCTAGCCCATTGAAGATTCAAATGAATTTCAATAATTGATCATTAATTCAGTGGAAATATAATTGATTTGATAAAAGTCCATGTCAAATTAATTTTTATATCAATGAGTTTTGTTTTATCTTGTCATTACATATTGGAATAATAAGCGTATTTGTAAACTTAATTGGCATGTCAGATGTCAACAAAATTTTCTGGGCCACAATTATAACACTGACATCATAATGAGAATAGTTCTCAAGTACGAAAAAATAAATATGTATTAAAACAGATTTTTTGGATGCTCCTACTAATGAAGTTTTACAATGATGTTGCAATTTTGAATATAATAAGCATGTGTGATATTTGTCATTATGAGCTGTAAATGTTACGTGTGGGTACAGAGATTTGTACTGTTACTATTCATCTTAAAGAGTTGAATGATGACCTATACTAAGCAGTGTAAACTCTAAATGTTATTTAGAAGCACAATCAGAAAATGAACTAAGTATTGACTTAGTTCTATAATCATTATTGTCTGATTGCTTATCACAATTTATTATAAATTAAGATGCATGAGGTAGATTCATATTACCCACTTGTTTGTTTGATATGCTAAAACTGTTGAACTTATCATCAAAGTGATATAAGTGCAAGTATTGATCATTGAATCCTTTAATTGTGCCTAAAGGTAGTATTGATGGAACTTATTCCAAATAGTCAGTAATATAGTTAAAGCGTATTAAAGACATATATCCAAAACTAATCAACTTTGTAGAAAACAAAGAATATTGGAATAAGAACTGTAAGATATATATATAATCATCATCTTGGAGAAAAAGAAATATTGGAGAAGATTCTACTACAAGATGTTTAACCTTTTTAAGTATTACATACTATATAATGATTCCAAATTTTTCAAATTATGAATGAGGCTGAAATATAGTATGTCGCTGAAGCAATATTTGCTACATTTAAAACCTATTGTTTACACTTACCTTTTGTTTTGTTTTGTGATAAGAATATTGATATTATGGTTGGGTTTTTATGAAGAACATTATTTCTTACTCATGTTTGGGATGGATAGTTGTTCTGTTGAGATTGAGATTAATAGTTATTCTTGATTATGGAGTCTGCTATAGAAATAAGATTGATAATATATGGATTCTAAATCTTAAAAAGTTTATTATCAGAATAGAAGACAAAAGAAGTACAAAGGATAATCTGGATTATATCCAGTTCTGACATTAAAGACAAACAAGTCTTAATCTATATTGATGTATTTGGATAAAGATCTACACGTCAGACATAGATACACGTCAGGCATAGATTCTCTTACGTTGTCAAATTATGACTATATTAGATATGGTTTTATATAGTTGATCAATTAGTTTATGCATGAAAGTTTTAAAATGTTCAAAAAGTTCAAACGGGAAACAGAAAGCTCTTTGGAAAGATATTCTAACACTTAGATATGATCAAAATGATGAATATTTGAGGATATAATCGTTTTCGTTTATCTAAAGAGAATAAGATTCTCTTGAGATCGGAAGAGCGTCGTGTAGGTACACTATTTTATAATAGTGTATTTGAAGAGAAGTTGTACATATTAGATATGCTACAATTTGATATGCCAAATAGTTCTTCTAGATTTGTTTTAGAATATGCAATAAAGATTGCATGTTACACGCTAAAATGTGTTCCATCTAAGTCGATTGATGAAATTCAAAATTATTCTGGGCAATAACATTTTTAAAAGATGTATAAAATATTTCTTTGTCGATTATCCAACAGGAATTGGAATCAATCTTTATTCTGCGTTTGAGATGAATGTCATCTTATGTTGTATTCTTATAGATATTGTTTATTCTAAGAAAACAGTAAGACTGATTCTTGAAGGGGTTCAAGAAATCACAAAAGAAATTAATCGACTAAATGTGTTAGTATATGTACTTCATTTGATGAGGTGTAAACTAGTAACAAGAAGACGGTTCCTAAGAACACATCGGCTCTGCAGAGACTGAGTAGGAGAATTCATCCACTTAAGGATATAATCTTGTGATTTTCAATATTCGATTGATAATTAGAGGTGATAAACCTACAATGTACCGATCTAAAATAAAAGTCAAAATGTTAACTTAGTAGATAATATTTGATACAATAGAATTCATTGCGAGCTCCACATATTACAATCAATGTGTGGACTTTGGCTGACTTGCCAGAATAGGTAAGACTTATTTGTGGTAAATTGGTTTACAATCAATAGGTTAGATCGGATGGTAATGCTCATGTTTAATGGACAAAATTGGTACTGAAGGTCAAAATCAAAGATAAAAGTTGACTTTGATGGAATCTTTTTATTTATAATCATGTCTATGGTAGCTTTGAATTGTTGTCGCTAACGTAGCATATTTGACAAATAGATGTCAAAATTGTATTCCTTTATGGGGATTTTAGTAAGGATGTATATAATACAATCTAAAAGTTTTGAATTCATGAAGTCAAATTGAGTATTAATCAAACCTTAGATGAGCTGAAACTTTCATTTTGATAAGATAATCAAAGTGTTTGATTTTAAAAAGAATGAAGAACAGTGTTTACAAAAGAGTTAATAGGAGTTAAATCGTGTTCAAAATATTGTATAGGGAAACATATTGTTAAAACACCATACCCCATATGCAAACAAAAATCTAAAATTTTCTCTATTTGAGATTTGAGAAAGGTATTATATATCTTTCAGATGTAGATCTATAAAAATATATCTAGAAGTATGATGCTTGGTCTATCCAAACCTATGTAAATATATAAAATCTTAAGAAGGTTTTGTGTGAAAGGGTCCAGGCGAGGACTTTATCCTATAGAGATGAGATTACTTTTCAAAAGAAGTGTCTTATAATAAACAGGTTGGGAAAAATTGCATAGATAGTACTCTTTATGCTAATGCAATAGGATCTATTTAGTATGCAATTCTTTATGCTAAATCAGATGTTTCATATGCCTTGAAGGGTCAAAACATATTCCAAGTGAACTCTGGTGTGAAACAATTAATAACTGTTAGGAATATTCTTAAATGCTTGAGAAGCATTTGAAGATATGTTCTTAGAAAATGGAGAAAATGAACTAAGAGTCCAGAGATTTATTGATGTCACTTTTCTATATGAAAAGAATAAAGAATTATCCCAATCCGGAAAGTATTTACTCATAATAGTAGTGTGATTAATTGAAAAGAGTTCCAGATTGATACAACTACTAATTCAAATATTAAGTATAATACACAGCTACTTTAGTAGTAGAAAAGAAACATTTTAGGTATCTAAGTATGCATTGAGGCAATATATCTCAAGGCAAGAGATGATACAAACTGATAGAGAGATTGAACGAATATATCTATATCATACCAAGGATCTTATGACAAAGTTGTTCTCATAACATGATGATCATGATAAATCTATATATATCATATACAATAGATTTTGGATCTGTTTGTATGAGATTCTGGTATTGCAATTTATATGGGACACTGATATCTGTAAACACCTTATTAATTGATGAATTCAAATGACAGATTTATTATTGAGATAAAAGTTATCTTGTAAAATAATAGAGTCCATATAATAAGATTATAGTATCTTATTAATCACAGGGAGTTCTGATTGTGATACGTAAGCTATATACTTATTCTTAAATTATCCCTAATCAATGTAGCAATGAGACATGAACATTATTATTGTGGATAGACTAGCATGTGTCGTATTTCTTTCTTATAAAGAAAGTAACTGATATCATGAGCTAAGATGTAGGGACATCTGAATGAGTATATATATGCATTGTTAGTTGAATATGTATTGAATGACTTGCCTAAAGATATCATATGGTAAGATATCCAAACGTTAGTAGTTGATCTCTAATAGACGATTGTGGAATTAGTCCTTTGATTTGAGGAAATCATTGAATCTTATGCAATGATTGTTATATTTAGTTGGACATTAGATGAGACTCTAGCCACGAGTTATCATGAAAATGCTGTACAGATATAACAAAACTTGCATGAAGATTGTGAGTATCGAAGATGAGGATTCATCACTCGCTCCTAGATAATGAGAGATTAAAACCTACTTTTCGCCTACTTTGGTTAACATAATTTCCCCGGCTAGGCTAAAGTTATGAGTTCAAAATGTTTCATTATAACTTGGTTTGATCAACAAAAGTTAAGGTAATAATATAATTGGCTGCTATGAGATTAACGTGTTTCTATATCTTTTAATCGATTAAGTTATATCGATGAAGGAATTATATTTCTATGAGAACTATACATATAAACGCTTGCCTTACCACATGACTTTCCCATCACATAGGTTTCTTTGGCACATTGCTTGATGTCAATCTTGGACTGCAACGTGAAATGATCGATCTGGGTGAATCGATGATAAACTAAAATATAGATTTTGATTTATCTTATTCTAATTGGACTAGAATAATAGTATTATGACATTTGTCATCGTGATGAGAGCATAAACGAAGGTAAGAGTTGGAGATTTGGAATGAACCTTGTCTAAGTGGGAGATTATTGAAATTAATGTTCAAGGTCCAATTAGTTGGATCGGGTGTAATCAGGCTGAATTAATTAATTAGTGTAGTTAATTAATTGAACTATTCAATTATAGGCCCGTAGAAGCCTAAGTACGACTAGAGTTTTGATTTCTACAACTATAAATAGATTTCTTATGTTTAGGGTTTAAGATAGACAATAAGGAATTTTACACGATAAGATCGTGGATATTCTGTCAATTTTTTGCTAGCACATAAAGTGGATAGAACCCAAAACATACTACCAAAAACCCACTTCGAAATTGTTCGATGTTGTGGAGTTCCAAATCCATTCTTATCGTATGGATTGCCGTTAGAGGCTGGACAATTGGACAGCGTGGTGACAAGCATTGCTTCAAGGGTCAATTAGGATTTGCAATTCACCGCGTTCATCAAAGAGGTATTATTCTATCACAAATTTTTTTTTAAAGTACGAGGTTGATCCAAGGCATAAGAATTTAATGTTATTTAATTTTTCATTGTGCATATATTTTTCAATTCCTAACAAATATGAGATTCTATCCTTCATCCTCTCTAATAGCAGTTGAAAAGTTCTTAGCACAAAGTATGACCAAATATGGGGATAATAAACAACGGACTAATAGACCCTAGATACTCACCATTCAACTGAAAGTTGAATGAAGTAGTGAAGTAGTTGAATGAAGTTCACCCAACCCTGGACAGAGTATCTCACGCATTACTTTACAAATGTCACTCTACTTGAATATGTCAAAAGCTTTACTCATATTTATATCAAAAGCTTTACTCGCATTTAATTTTATAGTCATATACCATATTATACCATTCTTTATACAAAATAGAGTATAAAAAAACTGAAAGGCAATGATGTAATTAGTCTACCTGGCACGAATGCACTCTAGTTGGCTTTAATGAGAAGATCCAATACTTGCTTGAGTTGATCAGCCAGTGTCTCGGAAATGATTTTATACAAAAGTTTTGCACAAAGAACAAGTGAGGAAAAAATTAAAGAAAAGAAAAAGTTACACTTGGTTAAAAAAATTACATTTTAGAAAAAGTTACACTAAATTAAAAACTCGAAAATGCATAGTTAATTAAAAAGTTATACACTACTAGAAAATAGTGTATCACCGACGGAATTTTTCCAACCGATGTCTATACATCAGAAATTTCTGACGGAAAAGTCGGAGAGTCAGAGATTTCCGACAGAAAACAAATCCATTGGAAATTTCCAACGGAACTACAATTCCGTTGGAAATTTCTGACAGAATCCACTAGGCCGCCAGAAATTTCTGACAGCCAAAACATAATGTCCGAAATTTCTGATGGGGCCAAGATTCCGTCAGAAATTTTCGACGGATCTCTTTGTGCCATTGGAAATTTCCGACGGACTTGCCTTCCGTCGGAAATTTCCGACGGTTCTATATTTCGGTTGGAAATTTCCGATGGCATCCGCTAGGCTACGGAAAATTTTAATTTCTTTATACTAAATATTGTTAATTAACATTTTTTTTCAATATGTTTGAAATAAATAATAATTCATCCAGTTACTTTATTAATATATTTTAACATGCGCAAAATGTTCTATAATAAATATACATTAATTTTTAGACTACAAAAAATCTGTAGGAGATATGTTAACTTTTTTGCAAACTAGAAGATAATTAAGGTAACTAATGCATGGCAAGTAAAATTTTGTTCTAAATTTCAAAACATTATGAAAAATTAAAAGTATTATTAACAATCAACAACCTGTAAATATGAAATAGAAAATGATTTATGTTTTTGTATCCGTAATTAAAAGTACAAAGTAAAGTTAAAAAGACAAAAAGAAAATCAATAACAAATATGAAATCTCCACATAGGACACCAGTTGGCATGGAACAGAAATAAACGTCAAATATAGACTCGCAATATGCATAAAAACCAATTTAATTATGAAATTTAGATGGTATTGAATAGTTAGGTGTCGTCCCCCAACTATTACTGAACATATGTGCAGTATGTTCACATATATATAATCATTTTGTGGTTAATGTTTAAAATAATAGTTCTAAATAATTTTTTTTTTAATTTTATTAGCTTAAAAAATTACATAGATCACATTATTGCTAATAGAATCAAATAAATTTTAGTAAACCTTCTTTTATTATTTTTAATTTTAATTAACAATGCATATATAGTCTAGAAAACTAAGGGCAAAACATTATATATTAATGACACAATCAAATAAATTAGACCATAAATGACATATTTAATATAATAAAGTTTAATGAAATAATAAATAATATATAAAGTCCAATGGTTAGAAAAGAAAATTCATGATTTATATAGTTTTTTTCGGCACATTAATGAAAATATGCAATAGCTTGGTGATTGGGAACTCACTTCCCAACTTCCTGGTCAAAGGTTTGAACCTTGCCAATGCATATTGAAAGGAATTAACTGGCGGGTCGGCGCGTGGGTTGGCGGTGGTTTGGCTGGTCGGTGTCCGTCGGAAATTTCCAATCGACTCTGATTTTCGTCTGAAATTTCCAACAAATTTTATCCCTCAGAGATCTCCGACGGAAACAAAATTTCCGTCAGAAAATATTACCGAGCAGAGTATCACTGACAGATTTTTTGACAGAATTTTTCCGTCGGTAAAGGCTGTTTCCAACGAATTTCTTAGTTTCACTGACGAAAAAGTATGTCAATGATGCCTTGTTTTCTATTAGTGATATATGTAGAAATCAAAAAATTACATTTAATTAAGTAGTCACATATAGTTTCCAAAGTTATAAAGTAAAATGACTGTAGAGAGAAATAACCAGATTTTTTCTAAGAAACCCAGTCGTGGATTCCTTATGGAACCCAGAAGCTAATGAGGTGCTTGCACCCAAGTGAGGTGTAAACACTTCATTGGCTCCTAAGCTCCTTAAGGAACCCAGAGCTGGGTTCCTTAGAAGTGCTCGAAATAACCTAGCTAAAAAGAAGAAGTGAGAGAAATGGAAAAAAATAAAAATAAAATGCCACATATAAAAAAGTTACAACAAATTAAAAAGTCATGCGTAGACAAGTCACCCTTATTTTATACGTGATTTTTAAAGTTAAATTTGCCTTTTAATTTTATATGTATCAATAAAAAAAGTCAAATTTATAACTTAGAAGTCAGACATTTCATTAAAAAGTCATATTTGTCTAAACAGTTATAATTAGAAAAAGTCACATATTGCTGTGAAAATGAGAGAAAAAACAAATAAATAATTATTTGTAAATATGTGTGTATATTATTCTCAATACAATAGCTATTTATAGGCTTACAATACCTAAGGAAATCTTGGTGGGTAAGTAAAACACTATTAGGTTTCAGGGTTAGTCATTCATATTAAAGTACTATTTACAACACTCCCCGTTGAATAACTATCTATACATTAACTGTCTCGTTAAAAACCTCATTTAGGGAAAAACCCAATGGGGGAAAAACCTATCAAACTAGGAAAAAAGAGTACTATTAATTTCAGAGTATCAATGTGCTATCTCGTTAAAACCTTGAAACTTGAACGAAGTAAAAAGAGTACAGCTACTCCCCCTGATGTTGATCACTGCAAATTTTTAAGTCAACGCATATCAATTTGGTGTACCAATTTTCTAAATGTAAATGTAGGTAATGCCTTTGTGAACAAATAGATCGGAAGAGCAGCCACATTATCACTCAACAAATCTGTTGAATATCGACGTCACCACTCTTTTGAAGCTCATGTGTGTAGAAGAACCTAAGAGAAATATGCTTTGTCATGTCACCTTTGATATAGCCTCATGTGAGCTGTGCAATACACGCAACATTGTCTTCATATAATACAGTTGGACTTTCCTTTGTTGAAACTAATTCACAGGACTCTTGGATGTAATGCGTCATATTGTTCAACCATACACATTCTCGACTTACTTCATGGATTGCGATTATTTCAGAATGATTTGAAAATGTTGCTGTCAAGGTTTACTCAACAAATCACCATGATATAACAGTTTATCTACATGTAAATACATAACTTATTTGTGACTTGGCTTTATGTGGATCAGAAGGATAACTTGCATATGTATATCCAACTAAAAAATATCCGGCTTATTGTGAATAATATAATCATGTATCAACGGTACCTTTCAAGTAGCGTAGAATGTACTTTACGCCATTTCAATGTCTTAAAATGGGTGTAGAGTTATATCTTATAAGGAGATTTATAAAAAAAGTTATATCTGGTCGGGTGAAATTTGTAAGATAAGTTAATGCACCAATTGCATTAATATATAGTACTTCCAGACCAAGTATCTCTTCTCCTTCTTCAAGTGGATGAAATAGATTTTTATCCACTTCAAGTGTTCTAACGACCATAGGTGATATCAATAGATATGTTTTGTCTATATAAAAACGCTTTAACACTTTTTCTGTATATGAAGATTGACAAACGAATAGTCCTTCAGGGACATACTCAATTTGCAAACCAAGACAAAACTTTGTCTTTCCCAGATTTTTCACCTCAAATTCATTTTTTTTTTATTCAGAAGTTTTATTAAGTTCTCCAAGAGTCCCAATCAGATTAAAATCATCAACATAAATTGTTAAAATTACAAATCTATTATCTATTTTCTTTATCAAAATACAAGGGCAGATATCATCATTTTTATATCCCTCTTTCAATAGATACTTGCGAAAGCGATTGTACCACATTCGACCAGATTGTTTCAGTCTATACAACGACCTTTGCAATTTGATTGAAAACATATGTTTTGGATATTTATCATTGCCTGTGATACATTAAGCCCTTGTTTGATACTCTTTAACAAAACACATTATAATCTCATTTACCACTGATTTGACTATTGATTTGACAACTACTCATTTATAACCACAAATTTCAAACTTCTGTTAAATCTACATCACTCATTTCACCTCTTTATAATTTTTCTTTATAAATCAACTACCATAAATTGAATCAAACATCCCCTAAATCCTTTGGGGATTTTCATGTATATATCACTATCAAGTGAATCATATACATATACAGTTACTATATCTCACAAGGTGCATATCAAGCATTTGTGACACTGCCAGACTTATTAAAAATCTAAAAGTAATTGTATCCATTATGAGAGTGGATGTTTCCTTGTAATCAATTTCTACTCTTTGAGAGAAACCTTGTACTACGAGTCTTACCTTATATCTCGTAATTTCATTATTTTCATTTCTATTCCTGACAAAGACCCATTTGTATCTAGCAGGGATAACATTTTCTTGAGTTCGAACTACAGGTCCAAACACTTTTCCTTTTTCCAAGGAATTTAATTTCACCTATATGGCATTTTTTATTTTGGCCAATTATCTCTATTTTGACCGTCTTTAATATGTGGTTCAAGATCCCCATTCATGATTTCAAGAGCCATAATAAAGGCGAATATATCATCCATGATGATATTTTCTTTTTTCCATAATTTATGAAATATCAAATAATTTATTGAAAACTCATTATTTTCAGATATGAGTAATTCTTCAAGAACTACATTACTTTCATTTGATTAGTCAATCATTTTTGTTAGTGTTTGGTTCTTGTCTTATACCTTTCTTTTCCTAGCTACACGACGCTCTTCCGATCTGAACCAATTGGTCGACTACGCTTCTGGCGTACTTTTGATTCATTTGCTACAGCAATATGTCTTTCAAGGACATGGATTTTGGCTGGAGCATTAACTGTCAGTATATGAAATTGTGTCACTTTTCCTGTATCAACAAAAGCATTCAGCTGTTGATTTGCAACTTTTTGTAAATGAATTATCCTTTCAACCTCTTGTTCACATTGATTAGTATGGGGATCAAAATGTGACAGAATTTTTTCATTCCAAGAAAGATCATGATGCTTTTGTTAATATAGTTTTATCCCTTTCAATGTTGGGAACGTCATTTCATCAAAGTGACAATCTGCAAATCATGTATTAAATAGATTACCCGTTAAAGGTTTTAGGTACCTTATAATTGAAGGCGAATCAAATCTAACATATATTCCAACACTTAGTTGGGGACCCATTTTGATACGCTATGGGGTTAAATTAGGACTTGAGCAGCACAAAAAAATTCTTAAGTGAGAGACGTTAGGCTCTCGACCAAAGCAAGCTGCAAAGGAGAACATTGATGATAAGTTGTTGGCCTAATGGAGACCAGTACTGCAGCATGTTATATAGTATGACCCCAAATAGAAGTTGGGAGTTTTGATCTCATAAGTAAAGGGTCTAGCAATTAATTAGAGATGTTTAATAAATGACTCTGTCAAACCATTGTATGGACATGAGCAATTTAAAGTTCAACTTCAATTCCAATTGGCATACAATAATTGTTAAATGCTTGAGATTTAAAATCACCAGCATTATCGAGATAAATTTTCTTAATCAAATAATCAGTGAATTGAGCTCTTAATTTTATTATTTGAGCAAGTGGTTTAGCAACTGTTGTATTTCTAGTAGAAAGCAAGCACCTAGAAGCGTCAATTAATACCATAAAATAATGAAATGGTCCTCATGATGGATGTATTAGTCCACATATATCTCCATGAATCATTTTCAATAAAGTTAGAGATTTGATATTAACCTTCATACTAAAAGGCCTAATAACTAACTTGCCTTCCGCACAGGCAACACATGGGAAATCATTCGTCAAAAGAATCTTTTAGTTCTTTAGATTATGCCTATGTGAGTTATTAACTATCCGGCGCATCATAGTCGCACTTGGATGTCCAAATCTATCATGCTAGAGCATAAAGCTCTTTCGGTTGAAGAACTTCAAATTCATGATGTGGTTTGCCTCGATTGCTTTTATGAATGTATAATACATTCCCGATTGCAGTGTTGAGAATTTCTCCTTTATCTGCTTATAGCCACATACAAAGGAATTTATGCAGAGATACTCATTATTATCTTCTTGTATCGTTTCAATATGGTATCCATGGCAGCGGATATCTTTAAAACTCAATAAATTTCTTTTGGATTTACTAGAATAAAGTGCATCATCAATATTTAATTTAATATTATTTGGTAAAATAATACAAGCTCTTCCAGAGCCTTCAATGATATTAGATGCACCTGATATAATATTAATATCATCCCCAACTAACATTAATTCCAAAAAATATTTTTGTCTTGAAGAATGGTATGAGTGATTGTTGCTAGACAGATATCATGATAATCCATTATCAATCTCTACAAGTCAAAATTTTCCGAAGCAAAGAAGATCGGAAGAGCGTCGTGTAGGTAACGTGTTGTGAAAAGGAGAAAAAAAACAAATGAATAATTATCTGTAAAGATATGTGTGTACTATTCTCTACACAAGCGAGCTATTTATAGATTTACAATACCTAAAGAAGTCTTGGTGAGCAAGTAAAACACTACTAGGATTTCAGAGTTAGTCATTCATACTAAATACTATTTACAACACATATAAAAGTCATATTCATAATTACATTTTTTTCCCAAAAAGTTACATGTTTAAAATTCACATTTCCATTAATTTTTTATTGAAAAAGTCACCCATAGAAATTGTCATCGATATTTCCATAAAAAGTCACATATATAGAAAGTAAAAAAGTAACATCTAATTTAAAAAGTCACATATTGCGATTTTTTTTTCATTCAATATATTTTTATTAAACAATCACATTTATAAGATGTATTTGGGTTATTTTTAAATTAAAAATTCACATATAAAAAGGTCATAATATGTTAAAGAGTCCTACTTGAATTTTTTTTTATATAATTGGTGGAATTTCATAGAGGAGTGTAGACTCGAATTTAGGATCTCGTCCTAATAAGGGCTACTCTTTACTACTTGATCTATTACCCTTATTCTAAATCATATCACTATTATATAAAAAGGTAAAGGGACAATTTACTGTTCAATGAACTGTAACTTTTTCCTTTTTTTTTTTTTTTGAGTTTGCTAAGCTCATATACCGGCCAAAAAACTTCTTCTACATTTTTACTTATCTTTTGTAGTTTTTTTCTTTTTTGTTTTCTTAGTCTATGATTTAATGTCCAAAAAATTATAAAATTAGTGGATATAATAGTAACAAGTTTTACCCAGTAAATATTTAACGAAAACGATGATACTGTAAATGCTTATTTTTTTAATGAAGTGATGTATACTTGCGGCTTTTATTTTATGTTTAGTTTCTAATATATTTATTTTCTCAAGTTTTTACACCAGACATTATTTTATTTTACTTATATAAATATGGAGCATCATGTATGAAAATTACTTCCTGTTTGCATTAGATGTTTTCGAAATAAAATAGTAAACTTAATAAACAATCACATGGACTATTTTATAATACAATTTTTGACTTTTTGAAGTGAAAATTTGTGTCATCTAATTTTTCTATATTTGGAATTTTATCCGTAGACATGTACTATACGTTATGTCATATATTTTATTTTATTTTATTTGTTATTAAAGCAAATATTATTAATGTATCATGTATTATCAATTACACAGATTGAACAATAAGATCTATTATTTTTGCTCGATTTCGCCAAATTACTAATTATATGTTATCTTTCACTAGCTACGTGTCAAGTATGATCTTACCCATAATATTAATTGCTATTGCCTTATAGACGGGATCTTTCCAAAATTACTTAATTACGAATTTACAACTTTAATGCTAATAAAATCCACACGATTTCAAGTAAAAAGTAAAACAAAACACGTGCAAGGCACACATTGAAACTAGTTTTAAGTAAAAAGCCACAAAAATTTCTAAGGAGAGCTAACCTCTCCCTTGTGGAGTGAAAAGTACCATATGACCCCCTATTATATAGGGATCAAGGGGCCCACCCTTGATTCCCCAATAACAAGAGAATATGTGGTACTTTTTCACTCTATAATAGATATGTTAGCTCTTTATAGTCTAACCACATCACATATTAAAAATTTAAAAAAAGTCACATCAAAGAAGACATTTAATTAACAATCACCAGTAGAAAAGTCAATTTTAATTTAAGAATGTCACGTTGATGGTCTATCTTCCATTTAAAAGTCACAAAGCAAAATGAAACCACACAAATAGTGACACGTAATCTATATATTTATAATACTAATTAAGTGTTAAGTTAATTTTTTCAGTCTAAGACTAGCATCATAAGGGAATTGGGAATCTGATATCATGATAATGTCAAGCTGATGTCGCTGATATCTCACTTATTTTTCTATTTTTATTTTCATTCTCCCTAATAATAATTAGATAATACTAACTAAGTGGTGAATTAAATTTTTTAATTTTTCATAATAATTTTTAATCATTTTTAATCAAGTAAGTGTATCAATCAAATTCGTAATTATCTCTTTCTTTACATTTAACTGGGTAAGTACAACAATCAAATTCATAATTATCTATTTCTTTTTATATTTGAATAATCAAAGCAAAGTTCAGGCCGCTTAATCGGGTAAGTATACAAACAACTATATATATTACACACATATATTTGCCAGCAATCGGTTAATTAATATAGAATATCAATTTTAGAAGCTGTTGCACATTTTTTTAGTTAATTTTTAGTTCGAGTGATTTGGTTAATGAACGTATATCACTTTTCGTTTTTATCATTTAATTAATTATTTGCTTTAATTTGTTTTAGAGATGTATATGTATTTCCTGTGTAACGCACAAGTAGATTAATTAGTATGACATAGTGATTAAAGAGTGACAAATAATCAAAACTTAAGGGGGCAAAAAAAGAGAAAAAAAAAGAGATAGAAGCACAAACTGTTTGGTCAAACACTAGTCAAATGTCTTATGTGACGTATTCTGATTAGATAATTCAAGTATGAGTTGCCAGACATATAGTGTGAATGGAACAACAGAGAAATGGCGCGCGTAAATATGCAATAGCTGGGAAATTGCCGTGATAATAAACGAAATAAACGTAATGATTAGGGATAATCCAAAGTTTGACCATTGAAGTGTTTGGTAACTATCCGGATTATAATCTGCTACGTGTCATTATTTTATTTCCAAAATTTGATACACTTTGCAACGTCCTTTCCAATTTTCTCATGTTAAAAATTAGGAATAAGTTCAAACCCTACCATGCTTATGATAGTAAATGCAAGAAAAAGGTGAAAATATATAATTAATACTCTCCGCGGAAAATCTCAAACAACTTTTATTCTCAATTATCTCTATAAATAAATAAAATAAATGATTGATAATCTACATATACAAATAAATATATAGATGTGTTTACAGAATGACATGAAATTACAATTAATTTCACTTCATATTGTGTAATAAATAAAAAAGAGAATACATAGATAAAATTATAATTTTATTCTGTCTCCAAAAACCTATTTGTACACTCATTATCTACATATATAGCATCACTCATAAATAAATAATAAGTAAATAAACGCGATGTTAAATTTAAAGCTTTAATTAACTATTCTATAATATTTATTTGCTTACGAAAACGTTATTCGTCTTTGATAAAATCATTTAAATATAATCCATAATCTTTTAGCGTCGAGAGTTGAATCAACATCAAGATTCATGATCAGAAAATGCTATAAGTGTGGTCTAAAATGGATAAAAATAAATAATAAAAATATAACACGAGGATAGCGTTAAATGTTTGTTAAGAGTTCTTAATTCCGCGTTCATATACTAATTAAGACGGTGTGTATTTCTCATTATAATTTATAAATTTATTAAATTAAATATAAGTGTTGAAGATTTTTTGTTGGGTATTGAATATTTATAGTTGAAATTGAAATTGAAATAAAAATTAATTAAATTAAATTAAATACTAATTAAAGGTACGCAGCGTTCATGTGTCCTTGTTCGAAAATTGATCGATTTTATAATTTCTATTGTAAATTAATGTAAAGGTGCTTATATTCACACCACAAATTTTGCTAACTACACTACACATCAATTATATCTAACATCCTTTAATGTCACAAATTTTTTAAATAAGTAAAGTATTGAAAAATAAAAAGGTAAAACAATATGTTCTCATAATTTTGAAGTATACATTATCAAAATTTTTTTATTGAAAGTTATCATTAAAAACAAAAAAAATCTAATTAATTAGTTACCCCGTGGAATAATGAAACAAAAGCTGTTAAGATGCATGATATCACAAATAATAAAGTTAAATATCTTCAGCACAAATAAAATGTGGTACATTTAGTAAAATGTGTGATGGAAATATATTTTCCCTAAATGTAAATCACCAACTCACGTGGTCTCAATTGATCAAATCCATTTATTATTTTCTGGAAAGAAACAGTTAATGTTTTTTCTAAATATATATTTAGGAAGGCTAGTAAAGTATTGACATTTTCAACAATTATATAGGATGATGAGAACCGGATAACAGCATTCAAGTATCTCTATAAAATTTTTAAATGTAATCCAATAGACTCTCCAAATTAATATTTTTACTTAGAGAGTGATTTTGTTGCTCTAAGTGATGTAAGCATTATAATTAAATGAGTGAACTAAAAGAATTTCAATTTTCAATGCTGAATTCAGCCCAAGAGGCTGACTATTTGTTAAAAGAACAATAATATAGTAATTAATTAAGAGAAATGAATAAAAAATATGAAAAATAAAATAATAAATATATATTTCTTGAGACAAGTAAAGTAAAATAACAAATCCAAAATATAGAATTATTAGAGTGTTTGAATAAATATGAGATGGTTTTGCTAACTAATATATATAAATTAATTAAGAGAACGAAGTCTCGATACATTTTATACCGCGATTTTCCCATCATTTTTATTTGGTAAATTTTACGGTAATTTATTTATTTACTTTTTCTTTTTTTAACACTAATTTTCTTCATTTACGTTATTTGATTGAACTCTTACTATATGGGTAATGGTCGTCCTGCCCGCATACCACGATAATATTTCTTTCTTTCTTTTTTTTTAACCAAAACTTTTGTGAAGGAATTCAGAGAAGATTTATACTTTACCAATTTTCTTTTTATTAAACTTTTTCATTAATAAATTTTTTGAGTTTTGTACTTTAAAATTGGCGTCAAAGTTAAAATATAATTCAAAAAGTCAATTTCAAAACAAATCATATTTAATTCGTTCATTCATCATCTCCGCCGTGTATGTGTTGGTAAGCTTAATGTTATTTGAATGTGGCCGGTAAAGAGTACTTTTTACTTACCTAACTCGAACCACTCCGCGCCAATCAATCAGAATCGACCCCATTGCCATTCCTACTGTTGGCAATCCTTTTTTTTAATTAATTAAAATGTGATGTCTATCCATTGAATTTTTACCCCCAGTTTTTAAATTAATTAGATTTGAAAATTTATTCCCTTATTGTGAGATAAATATTGCTTATTTCTGCAAACTCCTCCATATCTGACATCACTTCAATTGAACTTAATATATGAATTCTCATCACATTTCATTTTTTGAAAAACTATACATAAAAATGTTTAAAACAAATACTTTTAATACTTAGGGTTAATTTCACAAATCGTCCCCAACCTTTAGGTTAAGAATCAGTTTCGTCCCCAACCTTTTTTAAGACACACCACGGCCCCCAACCTTTCAAAAATGCGCACAAATCGTCCCTATTGCTACTATTCGGCCAATTTTTTTTGAAAAAGACGATTATACCCCCCTAAACATTTTAAAATTTTTTTTAAAATGTTTAAAAATAATAAAAAACTAAAAAAACCCACCCCACCCCACCCCACCCCACCCCACGTGTCCCATTGCCGGCGGCCAAAAAGGGAGGGGGTGAATCCCCCCCCATTTTGCTGCCATTTCTG
>CAVNYN010241186.1:0-10615 GCA_963692815.1 Nyctanthes arbor-tristis | reverse complement strand
TGCTTTACAGGAAAGAAGAAGAAAAAGAAGAAAAATCGCATGCCTTTTAATGGTATAACCTCTGTCCTTTTTGCAGTTGAAATTATCACCGTTCTTAGGAATATTGTGGATGAAATTTTACTCTAATTTAGTAGTGTATAATTTGACTAGTGTTTTAACAAATATTTTTATTTTGTTAAATTCTTGGAATGCCGTATGGCATCAGAGATGCAGTGGACTGCCCAAGATATTGCAGCAGAGAATTATATGATGCCTCCGGGTCCTGCTTTCAATCCATACTGGGCAGGCATGCAACCGGGAGTCAATGGGTTCATGCCTCAATATAGTGGTCCAACGCCGTATATGGGTTATGGGCTCGGCCCTATGGATGTCGCATTTGGTGGTGTCATGCCACAGGATCCATTTGGAGGACCAGGGTTCATGATGCCATATGGTGCACCTCAGAGGTATAATTCAGTTTTCCTTTGGTGTGGTCTCTCACACACACACACTCTTTCTCTCTCTCTCTCACACACACACACACACATCTTGCACAGATATATATATACACACACACACACACGTCTTTGTATTGTATCGATGCTCAGATATGTACATCTTTGTATTGTCTGTTCTTAATTTGGAAATTGATGTCCTTGATGTGGATTTTGGGGTGCCTTGACATGATGCTTGCAAAACACAAGCGGTGATTGATAATCATGTCGTCTTTGTACTAATTGTTTTATTTTCCACCCCCCACAACCCCCTCTTTTTTTTTTTTTTTTTGCTGTTGATTGTTTCATATATTTTCATGGATTCCAGGGACCTTGCAGATTTAGCAATGGGATTCAATGCTCGACCACCTCCTATTCCACCTGTAATGTCCAGAGAGGAATTTGAAGCTCGGAAAGCAGATTTGAAGAGGAAACGTGACATGGAGAGACACATTGGCAGGTAGAAAATGAAATCTTTTCTTAAATTGTACTTCAATTACATCTTCATGGTTTGAGTAACTATTACAGCGCTAACACATTTCTATTTGACTCTGTCGAATTTGAATGACTAAAAGTTGCTAAATATGAAAGCGCTTGATTAGGTTTCATAGTATTTATGACCTTGCTTGGTGTGTTACAATAATTTGACTGGCAAATTTAGTAACTATGTAAGGGCTTCTTGTTTAAGGGTGTGAATGAAATAGATTTTTTGAGGGTTAATTTTGTGAAAAGTGATTTTTTGAGAGTGGTTAAAAAGTAGTTTGGCGAATTGTGAAAACTGTTTTTTATAGAATGTAGTTGAGAATGAATTGACAAAAATCGAGAATAATTGATTCCTGCAAAATCAATTCCATACACACCTTTAGTTATTGCTTCCTTGGTACAATGTGAAAAAAGGTTGGTATGCCATGTTTGTAAGTCGTTGCTTTTTGACTTATGTTTTTTTTTTTTGTTTTTAAAATCAGATCTAGAAAATATTATGCTTCTAAAAGTGCAAAGAGATTGTATATTACACAAGCTTCGCTGCTTCACGTTTACCATCCACTTCTCTTTTCGTTTACAATTTATGTGTTCAGGTTAGGTTTAGTTAGGTACTGGTCCTGTTATTTGGACTGTTACCCACATGTCGTGATTAAAGATTTCTTCTTGATTGATGTTCTTTGCATGTCTGTTGAAAATATCTGTCATCGAATGATTGTTTCCATAGTTTTTTTATTTTTATTTATTATTATATATATATATATATGACTTGATTGGTATGCTCTCTGTGGTTTGCAATGTTTTTGTTGGTATATCCTTCGAGCCTTATCCCCTTTTGTTGCTCAGGGAACCATCTAAAGAACGGGAATATATTAGAGAAACAAGCAGCGCGGGAAATGCTCCGCCGATGAAGTCAAAATCTGTATGTATCTTTGTTATCCAGACATCGTTGTGTTATTTTTGTGCGCTCCTCTTGCAGGACTTGACGGCCCCCAAAGTAGTTAGGCAGAATGGTTTTATGGCAAGAAAACAGCAGATAATATAATGATTTCTGGTTTCTCGTCTCTGATCTGGAGAGCCAAAATTGATTGTTTGGTTAAAAGAAGCTTTCTAGTTTAATGCTTAGTTTGATACCGGAGGAAAAGAATCTTGAATATGCTAACTACCAAGTTGCGTCCATTTTACGGACAACAAAGTGAAAGCTCAAGTTAAAATGCAGAGGAGAATGCACGTCAAGTTTAAAATTTGTTTCTGTAAATTTTTCGGCTTACATTATTGTTATTATTTCTCCCATGCGTCATTGAGTTGAGTTTTTTCCCCTCTCAAAATTGTTCCATTTTTTGCCGATGCTTGTCACAGTTATAGATGAATACTGATCGCGCTGGTCAATCGTCTGGAAACCGGGACATTGCTATGATTTAACGACCACGATTTTCTGTTCAAATGACGCTCTTCCGATCTGGATTTTAGATTTTGGTCGAACAAGTTTCTGGATTTTGTTCCTGCTGGCTGCGGAAAAGTAAATAAGAAGAAAAATCAGTATGCAAAACTAAAGTATTTTACGTCTTTAAATCCCTCTATAATTGTATATAATGAAATAAAAGAAAAATCTTTGTTTGGAAAAAAAAATAAAAAATAAAAAATTTACTTTACGATCTTGCTTTGGTTTTGGAGAAAATCTCTGATGTACAATTTGTTGAATGCGTAAAGCGTAATTGTTAGTAATTATTATCTTCGAGTTATTATTATGTATTATCGAACACGAATGAACGTAAGTCTGAAGTACAGCTTACATTTATAGTACAATTTTATTTTATGCGACCTTTTTGTTATGTTGGAGATTATTATTTATATACATGAACTAATCTCCTTTCTTGGTTGGTGCAGAAGAGTATAGCCCCTCCATCAAGTCCGGACCGTCACCATCACCTCCATCGTGGCCGCTCGTCCGATAGACATTCCCCCAATTGTCGCCCCCGTGACCCTGAGCTTCCCCGCCCGTTGTCCCAGAGGAAATCATTGGACCACGGTGAAAACATTGAAGAAAAGCAGCGCCATAGAGAATCTCATGATGATCATGAACACCGTGCTCGCCGTTCAGAGTCATCTACTACCAAGATGTCTGATGATCACCACCACAGCAAACGTGTTCGTCGTTCTGAATCACCTTCTGGTCGACCCAAATCCACCACCTCCAGCATTGACAAGCAAAAAGGCAGTGTCTTCTCTCGCATTAGCTATCCTCGGGACGATTCAACGGCCCACAAGAAGAGAAAGCTATCTTCATCCTCTGCTAAAGCACTGGTCAGTTCCTCATCCAGCCACCACCACGAAGAGCACAAGGCGGTAGCGCTGGCGGGTTCACGGAGGAGTGGAGCTGCACCCACAGCTTCTGCCAGTGCGGTAGATTATGAGAGTAGCGATGATGATAGACATTTCAAGAGAAGGCCATCAAAGTATACCTCGTCTCCTTCGCCCCCCGCCACAATGGAGGAGCTATGGCATTCTAGAGGTTCAAGGGAGAAGGAACGAGGACGGGAACGTGAAGGCTATAGTAAGCACAAATGATTTATCCTCAGAGTACATGTTGGATAATAACACGGTACATGCATAGTTGGGAGGAAGAACTATTTCTAAGTGGTCCCATATTTAGCTTTTTGTCATGTGTATATGTATTTTGTATTTTTTTTTCTTTGGGAAATGAAATTAGCTTGTTTTCTTTAGTTTGGGTAATATTAGAAAATTATATAATATAGGACCCGCGTACACGTCAATAATTTGCACCATAATGGCGGCAGTCGTGGTTAACAAAAAGGGATTGCTGTTAATATTAGACTCTCATTCTAGTATGGGCATCTATTCTATCATGTGTGATGAACAACCCTCCGTTGCACGTTAAAATATGATTTTTTTCTCTTTTTGAACCAATATAAAAGTTGATATTTGTCTTTTCAATGCAACAACTAGCTTGTAATTAGTCAAAAAAACCTAACATCTACTCCAACTAGATGTACTTACAAGGCTCTCCATTGGCTAAGCATTTAAAACTTGTAATCATTACATACTAATTCTTATGCTATAAATAAAAGAAGATCCAACAGATTAAAGATCTTCCTCATTCTGGCAACTATCTTTGTCTTGTACATATTTATTTTTTTCATTACTCTCCTCATGAATTCACTAACTTTACCATAAATTTCACATTTATTGCTCAAATCGATTTAAATACACGTTTCCCGCGTAAACAAATTCGTTTGTTGAGTCAAGGCTAAATTTGACATCAACAAATTGGCGCTGTGTGCGGGAAACTTTACAATAAATCTAGCTCGAAAGGGCTTGTTGGCAGAAGATGAGTTAGAAACGCAATCAAAGTGAAAGAACGAGGAGTCACAATGTTGAAATCCCTCAAAGGTTTCGATGACAAAGGAAAACATCAGAAGCGGGTCCCTCGCAACCTGCTCCTGATTTTGAAACTGAAGCTTTCAGGAGACAACTCGAAGCCTTGGTCCAATAGGTTAGGCAGCTGCAGGAACAGCAAAGCCAATTGCCTCCCCCACGCTATGTAAGCGAATCCTCGCAAGAAGACTCTTCTTGGCGAGCTGAAAAATATAGAAAGGACACCTCCACGGGTTGAACCTCCCAGACAACCTATGAGGAGATGGCTGAGTTTCACGTTAGGCTCAACTCGACCTACTCCTAGCGCTCGAGGAGTTCCAACCCCATTGAATGTGGGTGAAGGCAGCTTGTTCAACAGACTAGGATCTAAAGCCCAGCAAGATCCTGTGCGACAACAGTCCCCTGGTCTCCAACGACTAAGAGACATACAATCAAAGCAGAGAAACCTTATTATCCTGTGGAGTATAGCTGAGCATCAAGCCATCCTACGGAGGTTTAGGGAGCCGGCAGCCCGCTCCTCAGCAAGTCTATGCGCTGGACGAGCTGAGGAAGAGGCTCAACGACCTAGAATAGAAGCAGACAAAGGGGAAGGATGTTGATGATTTCAGGGAGAGGCCCTAGCCTTTTGTGCACTCAATTAGGGAGGCCGTTATGCCACCCAAGATGAAGCTCACCTAAATTGGGACCTACAATGGGGAAACTGACCCCATAGCCCACCTCTACCGTTATGCGTCTTGGATGGAACTGCACAATGCTACTGGTCCGGTGATGTGCAAGGCCTTTGTACTCACTTTAGAAGGGAATGCCCAGACATGGTACGGCAACTTGGCCCCTGGTTCTATACATAGCTGGGAGCAACTATCTTCAGAATTCGCCACATAGTATATGGGGTTGAAGGCAAGGACAACCCCTAAGGAGATGTTGAGAACGGTCAAACAAGAAAAGTGCAAAACCCCCCAACAGCTACCTTGGCCGCTTTAACAGACAGGTCATGACCATGGAGAAGGTAGCCGACGAATTACTCATGATCGCTGTCAAATCAGGGTATTCAAAGATGCACGTTTTTGGTGGGCTGTGCATGAGGACCCACCCAGAACTTATAAAGAGCTCTTTAAGCGAGCTGAAATATACACCAGCGCTGAACAAGCAATAAAAGGAGGTCCTAAGGCTAATCTAGCCCCGAAAGGAGAGAAGATGGGCCAGAAAGTTAAAAGGGACCAGTGCAAGTTGGAAGGATCATCTATTGCTTCCAAGCCTTTTACCAAGCTTAACACTTCTATTGAGCAAATCTTCAATCTATTGAGAAACGATCCCATCTTGCGTAAGGCTAAGCCCATAAAAAAGCCTTCAAAAAATGCGGATAAGGTGAAATATTACAAATACCATAGAGCATCTGGTTATGACACAGACGAGTGTAGGCACCTCAGATAGGAGATCGAAAGATTAATTGAGAGAGTACACCTTGGTGAATATGTAGCCAATCATCAAGGGCAGGAAATACAAGCTCGTCCCCAAGTGGACCTCAATGCTCAAGCTCTTTAGAGCCGACCACTAGCTGAAATTCGTGTCCTAATTAGTGGAAAATCAGAGCATAGAGGATTCTAAGCGACAACGACGAGGTCTCATGAGAGAAGCCTAGAATTGCTACCAGATCGGAAGAGCACTGTTTGTGCTCCCACAACTTAGACAGGTTCTTTCACCTTCTACAACGAAGATGCCTACGATACCTTGCACCCCTACACTGATGCTCTTGTCATAACCATGCCAATCTCTAGGATCAAAGTCCAAAAAAAAACATTAGTCGACAACAGTAGCTCTGTCAACATACTATATTGGAAGACATTCAATCAGATCTAGATGAACATAGATCCCATGCATTTGAGGCCTTACATAACCATAATTCAAGGCTTCACTAGAGATTTTGTGGAGCCAAAGGGCCAGATCACACTACTTGTAGAGCTAGGCGAAGATCCTTGTCAAAGGAGGATCATGGCCGACTTCGTCGTTGTCGATGTTCCATCAAATCACAATGCTATCTTGGGAAGGCCAATTCTCTACGAGCTGAAAGCAGTGACCTCAGTGTTCCATTACATAATAAAGTTCCCATCTGAGAGTGGAACAACCACGGTGCAAGGTGATCAACAAGCAGCTAGGGAATGTAACCTTGACTATGTAGTTGGAGTCTCACCTCAACTAGAAGTCCTCACTTTGGACCCTAGGAACGTAAGTCCTGGTGAAGAGCTCCAGACTATTAAGGTTGACGAATCCCGAACTGACCTTGAGCTCCGAATCGGTGCAGAGCTCAAAGAGCCAATGAGGTCCCAGCTCGTTAGCCTCTTGAAGAAGAACTTGGATGTCTTCGCCTGGATCATGAAGATATGAAGGGAATTCATCCAGAGCACGTATGTCACCGACTTAGCATAGATCCTAATGCCAAGCCCGTTAAACAAAAAAACCGCCCCCTGAACAATGAAAGGTATGAAGCCCTAGCTCAAGAGGTGGATAAACTTCAGGGAAATTGATTCATACGGGAAGCTCTGTACCCTCAATGGGTGACTAACCCAGTTTTCATTAAGAAAAGCAATGGGACCTGGCGTATATGCATCGATTTCACTAACATTAACAAGGCTTGCCCAAAGGACAGTCTCCCGCTTCTAAGAATTGATCAAATGGTAGATGCAATAGTAGGCCATGAGCTCTTGAGCTTCATGGATGCATACTCCGGCTATCATCAAATACCAATGTTCCTAGATGATGAAGAACACACCTCCTTCATAACTGACAAGTGGTTATATTGCTAAAATATGATGCATTTTGGGTTAAAGAATGCCAGAGCTACCTACTAGCATCTTGTCAATACGAAGTTTAAGGATCAGATCAGCAAGACTATAGAAGTATATGTTGACGACATCCTCATTAAAAGCCTACAAGCTAGGCATCACATCAATGACCTCGCTAAGATGTTCTAGGTCCTAAGGGAATACAAAATGAAGTTCAATCCAAAGAAGTGCTCCTTTGGTGTTGTGTCAGGAAAGTTCTTGGGGTTCATGATAAAACGAGGTATTGAGGTCAACCTAGAAAAAATAAAGGTAATATTGGAGATAGAGCCCCCAAAATCTATCAAAGAGGTCCAACGCCTCATTGGGAGAGTTGCAGCCCTTAACCGCTTTATCTCCAGGTCAATTGATAAGTGCGAACACTTCTTTGAGGCTATTAAGAAATCCAAGGAGTTTAAGTGGACTAGTGATTGCCAAACAACTTTCTAGGAGTAGAAGAACACCTCTCTTTTGCCCCACTATTGTCAAAACCGAAGAAAGGAGAAACTCTATCCTTGTATTTAGCCGTTTCTGAATCATCTATCAGTGCACTCTTGGTCAAATATGAGGAGGGCATCTCACTTACCTGCCTATTACGTTAGTGACACCCTACGTGATGCGGAGCTCAGGTACCTCCCTATGGAAAAACTTGCCTATACCCTGGTAATTGCTTCTAAAAACCTTCGGCCATATTTCCTTGCACACACCATCAAGGTCTTGATGAATGCACCCTTGAGGCAGGTACTGTCGAAGATCGGAAGAGCGTCGTCGCTTGGTTAAGTGGTCTGTTGAGCTCAGTTAGTACTACCTTTGCTACAAACCAAGGACAACCATAAAAAGGCGGGCACTGTCCGATTTTATAGCTGAACTCATCCAATCACTCCACGACCAGGGGGCAGATGAAGTCCCAGCCTGGGAGTTGTTTGTAGATGGGTCCTCAACTGGGCAGGCCTCAGAAGTAGGGATTGTCCTAGTAAGCCCATCAGGTCAATACCATTGCCAAGCAGTCAGATTCTGATTTCCAACTACGAATAATGAGGCGGAATATGAGTCCATATTGGTAGGTCTTAGCATGATAAAATCTATGGGAATCAGGAAACTAATTATCAAGAGTGACTCTCAGCTCGTCGTCAATTAGATCAACGGTGTATACAAGGTCAAAGAAAAAAAGTTGTCTCAATATCAAGAAAGATTGACATCAGAGCGGTGGTTTGAGATTTTGAGAATTCAAAGAGCTAAGAATAGTTATGCAGACACGCTGGCAAAGTTTACCACCAGAAAAGGAGCTGATGTGCTCGACAACATCCCCATTGGAGAGCTTACAAGATCATCAATTCACAAAACTTGAATGGTTTCCATGGAAATTGCGCAAGCTAGCAACTAGGTGGATCCAATCATCCAATTTTTAAAGAAGGGAATAGCCCCTCAAGAATGTAGGCCAAGAAACTGAGACATCAGGCTGCTAGGTTCACTCTGGTCGACGGAAAGCTTCCGATCTAAAGAAGCTTTGCAGGACCTCTTCTAAGATGCCTTACTCCAAGAGAAGCAAAAAATGTTCTAGAAAAGGTCCATTCTGGAGTTTGTGGCAATAATTCAGGCGGTTTATCTCTTGCTCATACGATCTTGAGACAAGGATGCTTTTGGCCAAGTCTGAGGAAAGATGCAATTGAGTTCGCAAATGCCTGCAACAATTGCCAAAGATTTTCGCCGCTCATCCGAAGCCCATTGGAAGAATTGACTTTAGTGATAGGATCTTAGCTCTTTGCCAAGTGGGGAGCTGACCTCATTTGTCCACTTCAAAAAGGGAGGGAGGAACTCAATATGCTATAATGAATGTTGATTACTTTACCAAGTGGGTGGAGCTGAAGCTCTAGCAACCATCACAGAGCAGAAAACTACGAGCTTTATCTGGAAGTCAATCGTTTGTAGATTTGGAGTGCCCTATGCCATAGTCACAGACAATGGCAAACAGTTTGACAACTCCAGATTCAAAACCTTCTGTGAAGATCTAGGTATAAAGAACTTTTACTCTACTCCTTACCACCCACAGGCAAACAGACTGGTCCAAGCCATCAACAAAATCATCAAACAAACTCTGGAGACTAGACTGGAAGCCTTGAAAGGTGCATGGGCTGAGGAGATACCTGTAGTTCTATGGTCATATCAACCGACCGCAGGACTACAACGGGTGAGACTCCCAAATTGCTAACATATGGGGATGAAGCAATAGTCCCAGTAGAACTCGAGGTCCCAATTCCCAGAGTTTTATATTTCAATGAAGAAAGAGACAGTGAGCTCCTCAATAACGAGCTCGACCTCCTTGATGAAAGGAGGAAATGCGACTTATAAGCAAAGATGTGCAAGATTCTACAACTCCGCAAGGTCTTCCTATCATCAAGGGAAGTGGCCTCTAGAACCCTAGGACCTACGTGGGAAGGACCTTACAGGGTGAGGAGAGTTCTTTCCAATGGAGCATATGAGCTCAAAAATATGGAAGGAACTGAAATCATACATCCTTGGAATGCTGAGCATCTGAGAAAATATTATGAAAAGAAGATTGTCATCTTTTATTTTTGTCTATGTACCAGGTCGTGACACACACAATTGATAAGCAAATCTTTGAGTCCATATGGCCTTGAACTTTTAAAATCATTGCTAAATGATAGATATGTATTTATTGAATGAAATATGAACTCTTTTGGCAACTTTCATTAACAAGAAGTGACCTGATAACCACACGAGCTCGTGGTTAGAAAATTAGGTCTCCAAACTGCTTAAGGGTTTACAACAACCACGCTGCCTAATATCTTAAACTCAAAAGAAAGTGATATTGCTCAGATCGACATTGGTTGAATCTAGTTAAGACTTTAGAACAATCCAAAACTTTTAAGTACAAGCTTAAGGGTGAGGTTGTTTATTCACAAGGTCTTACGGAACTTCCAAAGTTCAAGCATCTACGTGACTTCAGATCTTTATTTTAGTAACACTAAGATTAATTGCAATACCTCACAAGCTTAAGGCCTCGTTACTTAAGGTGTTGGTCAGATGAGCTTGTTCATTGTGCGACCTTAGTGATTTCATTTCAATTTAAGTATAATATTCTATGAGCTTATGATGTCTTTGCATAAAGTGAATATCGAGTGAGCTTGTATATTATACGACTAGACTGAAGAAACAAATCAACAAGAAATGAAAACAAAACATCATGAGCTGATACTTAGGAAAATAAAAGTTTTCATTGAAAGTACAGAGCAAAAGCAAATTAAATTTACAACAAGAACTTAGATCCCAAGATTGAGTAAAAGAACTGAGCCTTCAAGAGCTGCCTGGTCTGAACCGACCTCAGGGGGATTGGTAGCCTCGATAGGAGTGACCTCGTTAGGAGTGACCTCTTCCTTCTCCTCCTCCTCGTTCGAGCATTTCAGGCTATTGTCCCTCTTTATCTGAGCG
>CAVNYN010241184.1:21740-45519 GCA_963692815.1 Nyctanthes arbor-tristis | reverse complement strand
TGATGCAATCGCAGATGGCCTCTATCTTCCAACGCTATGGCATGGAAGCCCCCTCGTAGTTTCACAACATAGAAATACCTACTGTGGCGAGTCCTTTAATCAGACCAACGACTCGTAGTAGCAGCCAGTCGGCTGATCCCCTGCCAGATCTTGACATTCAGGTATTTATAGTGTTTCGTTATGATGATATTGAATGCATTGAATTCATTCCAATACTTATAGCTAACGTTAATTTGTTCATTTATATTGAATATCCAAAGAAGTCGAACCCGTGTCGTCTCACCCTTAATTGCGACGACGTTACCAGAATTGTGGCTGTGAGCATAGTTTACCTTTTTGAAGCTACTACGGTGGTGTATGGTGCACAGTTATTGGCCGGTTATTACAAAGTCTTAATTGACAATGTATATGAAGATGCGGGGCAATTATCTTCTTCTAGTGCCAAATTCATTCGGCCAGCAGTTGGTGGATGTAGATGAAGGTGGTTATGCTCAGTGGCCCGCACATTTAGTGATGTTAGGGGAGGTAATTAATTGAACATTCATAATAAGTTTTTCTGGATTTTGGATTCATAATTAACATTGGTGGAAAACAAATTTTCACTGCAAGAACCATTACTCGAGGAAGCAGCATAAAAGGGAAAAGGCAAACAGCCCGTGAGTTTTGAAGTTTCTTCGACTTGCCCAATCTCGTTGACGATGCAACATTGGTTTTCCTGACTCCCAACCTTAAAACGTTGAATGATCTGACTGTTAAACTGCCACTCTCTACGGATTTCTTTGAGGTGCCGAATGGTAGAGATGTGTCTCTAACCCGACAAAATGGACTGTGAAATTACTTTTTCCGTCACTGATATAACCGACTTGTTCAACATGCACTGGTTGAATGCACATATTTTGCAAGTTTGGGAAATGTAGGACTTCCTCCCTCACAATTAAGTACATCATATAATTTTTAAGTTGATATTTCACTTTTGGCACAAATATATTTCAGGTACCTACACCATTTGTGCAAGCAATTCGAGAATCAAAATATCGGTTTTCGTTGTCCATCGCTGGTTGGGCTATTAATTATAGAGCAACTCAACAGACGAGTTATGAGTACATGCTCCACGTGATGAGAGAAATGATAGATAAAAAGTACATTCTAGCACTGTATCTTATGGGGTAAAATCATTGCATCTATTCATTTGTTGCTTTGTCTTGGCTTAATTTGAGTTATTTGTTGCTAAATATTCAAATTTACATTTTTATAAAATATTCCAGAAACCACTAGATGTTGCAATACGGTCTACTTCTTTGACTCTCTAGAGGATAACGGGCACAACATACCTATCAAGCCGCAGTTGACTGTGTAAGTAATTATCAGTAACTATTGTATATTATTCTTTTTTTTCTAATTTTAACTTGTTTAACTTATATATATGCGTGTATATATTATAACTTTAGGGTGCTTAAAACGTTGTGGGTGTCAAGGAAAATAGTAAAGAAAAGTCTCATGTAGAAAACAATCAATGTATGAAAAATATCCTCTATATGTTACGATAACTATTGAAGTTTTAAATTTTAGTGATTTAATTACTAATATTATTTTAAACTCATTCGAAATTTTAATGAGCTCAACAACCCAGATATGATGAGTGCGGCTACTGTATGATGAGAAATATGTGCGAGATAGTCACCATATATGCTGGTACCAAAGAATATCTTGATACGGCATAAATATTTATCGAATACTAAGAATTATCTAATCAAAATGGTATTTACTTTATTAACAAAGTATAATTATATTTCTTTTTCTTTATTGTAGGCATATGAAACTGGATCGTATATTCAAGCGAATATAGATGAGGTTCGAAAATTATGAGCCGGGTACTTTCTCCAAAATTATACGTGATTTTTGATCTTAACTACTGATTGTTGTTAGATTTTTATGAAATCGGTGAGGATTAGAGGAGTATATATACATAGTAATATAGTAGGTATTGATTTTTGTACAAGTTTCATTTATATTCAATGGTTAGTTTTATTTTAATTCAATGGTTTATTTATGTTTGCTTATTTTGTAGTATTATTTATATAGATTTATTTATCTTCAAATTGGTGCTAATTGCTTTAAAGTGTATGTAAATTATTGGTGTTGATGCTACTATCTCTTGGCTAGTTGTGGATGTATTTGTTGTTTTTGAGTCACAGAAAAATTGATAGAATTTGATCTGGTGTAATTTATATTAAAAAATAATAATTGGGCGAGATTGTTCTACAACAACCGACGCATCTAGTTATATTAAAATTAAAAAAAAAATACATTTATACTATAGGCATTGGTTGTTGACACAAAACCGTCGCCTATGTTATACTTTAGGCTTCGGTTTCTACCAACAACTGACGTCTATAATTGTGTTTAGGCGTCGGTTGTAATATAACAATCGACGCTATTGTCACATTAAGGCATCGATAAACAACCGACGCATATCCTTTTAGTATGAACGTCGGTTATATATGCGTGGACGAAGAAATCGACGCGTATTAGTGATTACAACTGACACCTATTAGGCTTTTATGTAGTAGTGTTAACTAAGATAATAATTCAATTTTAATGAAACATCTCATCTTTATCTGCAATCTCTCCGATCATTTCATAAATTACACTAGTATACTAGACAATTGATTTGATCAACTTAAAGCGTTTCAGTACGTAATAATTAATTAAATTGCAATTGAATTTTTAGAAGAATACGTTGCTGGCGCTAGATATAAGCTCTTTAAAACAAGCTCTTGAAAAAAAGGAAAATACTATTTCTAGATAATCGTTAAATAATCTTTTATAAAATTGAGGTAAACTCACAATCTTTTCTATGTGTATTGTGTAATTGAGGAAAATAATTTAAAGATAAGAAGGCCAATTTACTCTATTTTTTTTGGAAAAGATTGTCTGAATTATTACATAGAAATAGCAAGACTCAAAAACCTCCGTTCCATTTACTTTAGAATATGGAAAATACTATTTGTAGGTAATTATTTAGGAAATTTTTTATAAAATGAGGTAAATTTATCTCGTCTTATCCTTAAATTATTTTTCTCCAATTACACAATACACAGGGGTAAGTTGTGAATTTACCCCCATTTTATAAAAGATTATCTGAATAATTACCTACAAATAATATTTTCCATGTTTCTTTATTTAGTACTCCCTCTATCCGCAAAGATATTCTCATTTCATTTTCATATATATATTAAAAAGACTTATTAGTTGATGTTGTTAGAAAAGTATAATTTAATATATACCCTTACATTTATTGAATATATCTCACTTTAATTATTCATTATTGTTGATTATCATGTACAATTAATAAGGGTATATTAAAAAACTTCCGATCTAAAGTAGCTATGGAAAATGGAATATAATTTGGAACGGATAAGAATGAAATAGTGGAATATCTTCACGGGACGAATGGAGTATTATTTTTTAGGTTCATTTACAACTATACCCGTATTTGCTCTTGGAATTTAAAATTAATTTTTAGAATATGTCAAATATTAAATAAAGCGTATACTAGGAAATTAGTTTGTAAATATTCTTTCCCAATTTGTTTGATGAATAGACATTCACCTTTCATGCAGGCGGTTTCGAATTCAAACTACAACTATCTCTCTCCTATATCTTTCACTTATATTGAAAAAAGGGTAAAATTCACCAATTGTCCCCAACCTTTTAACTTTTACACAATTTTGTCTCTATTCTTTTTTTTTCTCACCTCGTAGGTCCCCAGCTTTTCATATTATAGTTGTGTTTCATCATTTCGTTAGGTTTCCGTCCATTTTTCCGTTTATCCCCAATAAAATGACAAATTTACCCTTATATTCTCAAATGTTTGGGACTAATGGTGAAAATTACACTATATATATAAAGAAAATTGAAAAAGAAAAAAATTAAATGAATATTTTATTATTGAAATAGGAAATTCTTGAAAATAAATACTAATTCTTTGCAAGCCACACCTACCCCACCCCAACCTCTGTTAGTCCTCCAATTACATTTCATCTTGGATTCATTTCCCGGCGGTAAGGAGATCGGAAGAGTCTAACGAAATTAATATTTATTTTTCATTATTTTATAAAGAACAAATAAGATAGAATTATTTTTTTCTATCTTATTTTTCTTGTTGTGCTTTTATTAATTACGATAGTGTTTAACGAATGATATTTTTTTCTCTAAAAGTTTCATTGCCAGAATAGTTTAGATTTTTCTTTTTTAAATAAAAAAGTACCATCTTATAAAATACAATTAGATATGGTAGACAAACAAAATTTTTTATTATTACATATCATTATGAACATGAGATGATACTTAAATGAAAGACTTAAGGAAAAAGTGTCATAAAAACTTATATAAATTCTACAAGGAAGAAATGACTGGATGTAATTATCAAATATGTGTAGTGAATATATTTTTCCTTTAATATATAGTGACATTGACATAATGATGACGATAAATTACAACTTTGCTATCTGATATAAATTTTATATATTATGGTACTTATAAGATAATACTTTTTATTTTTTTTAAGAAAATCTAAACTACTCTCGTAATGAAGATTTTAGAGTAAAAATATTATATGGTACAAGTGGTCATAGTAAATAAAATTATAAAAATAAAAATATGATAGAAATTCTATCATATTTTTTTTTCCTTATAAGTATTTAAAAATAATTAATTCTATCAAGCTTCTCTCTCATGAGAAACGAATTCCTGACAAAATGTAATTAGAGGGCAGACATGTGGTAGGGATGAGTGGTAAAGAATTAATATTTATTTTTATATGTTTCTTTTTCAATAATATTTATTTTTAATATTTTTTTGTTTTCAATTTTCTATTTCCAATTTTCTTCTTATATCTAACATAATTTTCACCTTTGGTCCCAAACTTCTTGAGTATGTAAGGGTAAAATTGGCATTTTATATGGATTAAACGGAAAAATGGACAGAAACCTGACGGAAGGATCAAACTCGAGTATTGTATGAAAGGTTGGTGACGGGACTCATGAGGCAACGAAAAAATGGGAATAAGATTGTGTAAAAGTTAAACGATTGGGGACTAGTGGTGTAATTTCCAAAAATAAAAAAAAATTAAAAACACCTTTTTGTAGGCATGCATCTCTAGTCTCCACTGAAATCAACACTATGTTGATGTGCATGTTAATCTATAAAAATGATTCTACACAGAGCAAGACAAGAAGAAAAGCCTTTCTTTCTCTTCTGGCAATTTATATTATATTATCCCAAACATTCTCCTGCTTGCCGATGCTCCATTTTTGAATCATATGCCTTTTGCAGAATTTCTGTTTATCCTTTTCCCATCATTCTAATCTCTCTCTCTCTCTCTCTCTCTCTCTCTCTCTGTGTGTGTTTTTGGGGAAAAGAGTCAAAGTACTCTTGAGATTTATCAATCTGCGGAAGGGAAAAAAGGCAAAGGATTAAGGCTGAAATATGGGAAGAGCTCCTTGTTGTGACAAGGCTAATGTAAAGAAAGGGCCATGGTCTCCTGAAGAAGATGCTAAGCTCAAGTCTTATATAGAGAAACACGGCACCGGGGGCAACTGGATTGCTTTGCCCCCAAAAATAGGTTTGATTCAGAAACATACAAAGATGAATGCCATCTATATCTGTTGTCCCTTCTTTAACATATATATCTGGTTGTGGCTAATAATTAATTAGGTCTGAAGAGATGTGGGAAAAGCTGCCGGCTTCGATGGCTGAATTATCTTCGTCCGAACATCAAACATGGAGGGTTTTCTGAAGAAGAAGACAACATCATTTGCAGCCTCTATATAAGCATTGGGAGCAGGTAAATCAATTAAACTGATGTGATGTAATTACTAGAATACGATTTTTGCAATGAAAACCGTGGAAGGTTTGGGAAGGATGCAATGTCAGTTTGGAGAAGGAAATAAATATGAGAGAAAACTTTCTTACAGTCCGTGATAATTTATGTGCACTTAAAAGTTGAGTATCATTAGGTCAGGAGAATGATGATTTTTTCGGGAAATTGCATGAACAGGTGGTCTGTTATTGCTGCACAATTGCCTGGAAGAACTGATAATGACATAAAGAATTACTGGAACACAAGGCTGAAGAGGAAACTACTCGGGAAGCAGCGGAAAGAGAAACAGGCTCGTCGAGCAAACTCACAGGCTCAAGAAATGGTTAAAGCAAAGGAAAACTCCACCATTTCAGACACATCAAATAACCAGAACATTAATAATATTCCTTACTGGCCTCAGATACCTTTGCTGCCAGCTGTAGTACCCTACTCAAATCGTGAAGAGCCGAGCTTTAGCGATCATGCTTCGATCAGAAAACTGCTGATAAAGCTTGGAGGGAGATTTTCTTATGATGATCCAGTTGATAAAGAAATGAAATTTCAGTATCCCAATAGCATTTCACCAGTGCAGCAACCTAAGCCATCAATGTTACACCAAAAACCTGTTGATCATGATATGGTATCAGTTAATCCAATGGATGTTGTTAGCTCATCTGCTAATTCTTTGCCGCAGCCAGAATTAGCCAAATACGGTGCTATGAATGAGGTCATGGATATATCTATGCTTCCAGGACAAAGTGATCAATATGACAATGTTATATACAACAATCCAGAAAAATTACAAGGGCTCGAGTCCTTATACGCTGACATGATGAATGGTAATTACAGCACCGGGATTGGTCTTTGTGACGAAAGCATAGATTGGGGAGAGATGAACTCCTTGATTTTTCAATCTGATGCTTCCAATTATGACAGTATTCTGCAAGGGTCGATAACGGAGAAGTTTGTGGTTGATGAGATCGAGTATCCAGCGCAACGATGATCATCTCATTGTACATTGTTTTGAAGATGTAAAGTTTGTAGCTTTGAGGAGATACTAATTCTTGTTACCACAAACCCTAATAACTTAACAGGTATGGTGTGTGATTCACCTTTGTTTGATCTATATATATTAGTCCTCAAGTCTATATGTAATCCAGTTTATCTTTAATTTTCTTATATGAATGCCAATATTTCATCTGACTATGTTAATTATATATAATTACAATATTGCTGTTGATTTAGCTGCTGCTTAATTATAAAAACTTTGAATCTACTGTGTTTCAGTAAATGCAGATTTTGGTCCGTATATATCAACTAAGGCATTTGAATTTTCATCATCAGATTGCTGTTGAATAATTTGCCTGATAATTAGAGGTATAATATTGATCTGATCATTGTGGTAAAGAGATTCCTTGACATTTTGGACACAACTTTTCTGGGTTTTAGCAGTAAAAGTATTTTCCGGTGTTAATTTATTCTACAATACTACTTTAATTAGTGGCATGCATCAACAATTCCTGCAGTCTTTGGCAAGATTATTATAAACTGTAAATTAATAAATTAAGTTCGTAAACGTACTTTCTGCTCACTCATTTTGTATATTAAGCGGGTCGTTTTGGGTTGCCATGATCAATTCAATTAATATGAACTTGAAAAGAAATCCCTTAAAATTTCTTTTATGCTGCTAACCTGCAGATCAGAGATTAATAATTTGTGATTTTTCAGTAATACATAAATTTCTTCAAAATACACCGATTGCAAAGTCTTTCCATTATCAGAACTATCATATTTATTAACCGTTATTAATTAGAATATAATAATTTTTTATAAGGAAGACAAATTTATTACGCTTAGGTTATCAGACTTTGGGTTTGTTATAAGTAGGTGTAAATGAGGCTAGACATATTTAAGTGATGATTTTTGCATCTATATCAATTATAATTTACTTAATTTTGTTTATGCTCTAAAAAATATATACATCTTCAGACAATTCAACATTTATGAATTCAAAAATTTCTTCATATATATTTTCAAGGTTATATTGAATTAAGTGTAGCTTCTAAAAATGGAACCCTAGGATTACTTTAGGTAGAATACTTAGGTTTTCATTAATATTATATTTAAATATGTACTAGGCCAATAGTTTAAGGATTATGGGATTTGTTTAATAAATGGAACGGCCTGAAATTTTCCTAACTCTAAAACCTTTTATCTGGCCTTATTACACACAAGGCTGATTTTTCTTATGGATTGATAGTATATAAGATTGAAAAAGATAAAATGCAGGTTCTTGGATAATTTTGTTCAAACGCCATAAGTCTGGCGACGTTATGCTGCCGCCACATATATAGGATGTCTGGTAGTGTTATGCACGGAGTTTAATTTGAAAAGGATTACTAGCTAGGTCCTCGGGTGTGCCCCTAGCCGGCTGCATCAAACCTAACGTGGGTAGATAGAAAAAAACATATCTTCTATTGCCACGTGTGAGCATTCGTAATGTGCTCCAACAGTGGAACAGCGATTGTGGAAACAAATGTTAGAAACTTTCATCATTTGTTGTAATGACTTTTAATTTGTTTGGTAAGCAATTGTCAAGGTTCGTTAAATTAAATTGACTTATTTGAGAATTGGTTTGTACAAGAGCCATGCATGACGCTTAAGATCAGTACTCACTCTCATTATATATATATATATATACACACACTGGCGGAGCTAAGGGGGGCCATACCGGGCCTCGGCCCCCCTAAATTGGAAATTTTTCTTATTTAGTTTGTTTTTAAAAATAAAAAAAAAATTATATATAAAGGTAATTTAACCGTACGTAATATACGGCTCACCCTTCTGGCCCAATCCTCTAATAACTTCTGGCTCCGTCATTGTATACACATCATTTAATGTGTGCACAACAATCAATTTATTGTGACTGAGGTGTATATTCATGTACAGCTAGCCTAGATGGAGACATTACTTTAGATCAGTGGGCTTGTTCTACTCTTTCTTTTGCTTATATATAATTATCCTGTTATTTGTTTGTACTTTGATTAATTTAATTTATCTCATGACCTTCAAATTAAGTTGTAATTCTACACTGGATTGTGTCCACCAGCTATATATTATTAACGTTATTGAGTACTGAGTAGCACCCAAAGTTACAACCACTCATGGACTATATTTTCCGAGACACAAGATCCTTATATCAAACTAAAATAAAAAAACAAATATATAACGCCACTTACCAACTCTATCGAGAACCTTAGCTTTTCCCCCTTCTAAATTATAAGTCTCGTGATCAAACGGGCTTCAAGATATATATTACTGTCCTTCAAATTATATCTATAACTAATCGAAGTTATATCATTTTCCTGATGACACTGCAATGTGTTAGAACTTACAACCTTTTATAATCTTGGCTATATCTAAACGCCCTTTTGTGCCATTTCTCCTGTGGATTTTTCTGTTCTTTTTGTTATTTTAGCTGTTTTTTCTTCGGTACTTTCAGGTTAATAGGATATAGGATAAATATTCAAAAAAAAAAAGACAATATATTAAAGGCTGCTATGAAAATGCTATGTGCGGAGCTTGGATGATTAATTTATATACCCATAACATGTGAGCTCTATTACACATTTAAAACAACAAATAATGAATATTCAAAATGTTGGTAGCTGCAAGGAGTAATGCTATTTATCACTGTGGTCATAGTTAACATTAATTTGTAGGTGGCGTTAGATGATAAACAAATTTTATTAAATGAATGAATAACATATTGTCCCTACGTTTCAATTGACTTACTATTCAACGCCATGTCTGCATCACCACATAAGATGTTCATCATCACCAGTAGTTATGAATAGTACTATTTGGCTGCAAAAAAAGGGTACTAATTGATTTTCCAATTAGATCCAATAAACAAAGTGAAGAGAATATCCCTCAACAAGAAAGGGCAGAACGGAAAAAGTCCAAAACAAACAACCAAAATTCAAGACTAATTGGCACAATATTCCTGTGTCAACCAAAATTAATTAAGCCTAACGAATGCAAGCCAACAGCCACAATACGACTTGCTTTTCCTTAATTTTGGATTTTATAGTAACCTCTCTATTAAATTATCTCAACAGATGGATTTATTTAATTTCGAGATTGTGACAGTCACTAAGGATATATATGTGGAAATTCCTGGAAAGAGTTTGTTCTGTTCACGGACCACCAAAAGTTGTACATATTAATTATTCGAATGTGCATCGAAATGCACGTACTAATTATTCTGCTTCCAAAGAGAAAAAAGATGATTTTTTTGTTCTTATTGATTTGATTGTCTCAACTAAGATAATTAACATACTTTATCGCAGACAAATTAATTGCAGAAAATCATGGAGTATCTAATTGTATATTACTTTATTTGTGTAAGAAAGGTAACATTGGCGACACATACAATTGTTTTGTTGGGGGTAGGGGTTTTTTTTTTTTTTTTTTGTGGGGTGGGGGTTTCAATTTATTTAGTCAATAAAGTTTTAGTTTGTTGGAAATTATTCATCTAACTTCTTATAGTCTGCATTGCATATCGTTAACTGTTTGTATTCTTATGTATTAGCATTGAGCACAGAAGTATACGCCAAATTTTTTAATAGGGGTAAGTATAACTCAAACCCGAAACCTTACGCTCAGAACATGAGTATCTAACCATTATACCATAATTCGAACAACAAGCATGTTGTCCAATTTTTAGTTTGGAATAGTTTAAAGTTTACAGTGACCAACATGTATAAATTAAAAGCTAGAGGAATAAGCTGTGATCCCATTAAAGGATGGTAACCAAGTCAAAACCTACCCATAAGTTTAGGGACCATACGAAGAAACAACTGACACAGAAATAGATGAAAATGATTCATTCTAACTAAATTATTATAAAGCAAATGAGTCAATACTACGAGTATTGATTGGCGGTAGATCTTTTTTGTTTGATGACTACAATGAAACATGAAAAATAATACAGGATCTCTAAAACCAAATTTGTACGCCGAAACAAAATTGGCAAACTAGCATGAAATTATATAAAATAGACTCCTGGTCTAGCACAAATATATGCACATATGTAAGAGTGAAAATCACTTGAACAAAAAAATTTTATTATTATATTATTATTGAAACTGGGTTCCCTTCTTTTTTTTTTGCAATTCTTGACTCAAGACTTACATGGACACCTGATCACTCAAAATAAATTTATTATATTATTTAAACTCTTCATTAATGTTTTTTGTGTAAAAAAATGGCCTTGTACAATCTTTTTCTTACCCGTGTAGACGGCAACTGGAAGAAATAAAATAATAGTTAGTCTATCTAGCAATGTATATAAACTAATTAATTACAAGACAAGTCAAACCTCGTCACAAATCGAACATTTAGGCACTCTGTTCCAGAGGCCATGCCTATTGCGAACAAAAAATAATCTTCAGTCTTCAGCTCCTAATTGAGCACGGCCCTATAAACTTGTTTACCCGATCCCTCTCCCTTTCCCCCTCCCCCCTCAAGAATGGTGACATCAGTTATCCTTGGAATTCCTCAAATAGCTCGACGACAATCGTCCTTGTGACTGAAAAAAATCGAATGGTGTCCCTGGTCCAATAGACCGTCTCGTGGCACTAGGGGAATCTGACAGCAGGGGTTCATATACAGGGCTCCGGATCTTGGGCTGAGATATCGATAATGGGGTGAGGTCTTTCTCTATAGACCTCGTCTGAGGCTCGATGTTTCCTAATGACAAAATTGGGCCTCCCAAACGCTCCGCCTGCTGAAGTATGTTGATTTTACTTGATCTGTAAGTATATCGGGAGTACTTCAGGGCAAACACTGGACCCATCCCTGCCATCGTGATAAGCTGAAACAGCATAGAATTGGCTCATTAGTTGGTTGGATCAATATCAAGCTGATAATGATGGGAGGTTTAAAAGAAACTTAGAAAATGACTCACTATGATTGTATTCCAGTACGATGGCTGCCAACATAGTCTGAACATAATTGTGTGCATCCCCGTAGATGGAATGGCACTAACTATCAAGTTGATGACGTAGAAAGCTACCAGATTCCCCCATATTGCAAAATGTTGCAATATTGTAAAAGAGCTGTAAAGGGCAAATAAACTCGTCAAAACAAACTTCGAAAATGTCAGATCATGACAGAACACCACCCCCCCCCCCCCAAAAAAAAAAAAAAAAAGCGGCTGAAACTTGAGTACTGAGGCAAATTCAACCGGGTTTTCATTTTCCATAAAGTGTACTGGCAGTTTGTCAAAAGAATAATGTTGAATGGTCCAATCAAGAGCGTCCTCATCCAAGATGAATGAATTGTGCCAGATGTAATTTGCAAAATCAAGAGTCTGAACTATTTCTTTAACATATAAATTTACAACAAAATAATACAATCAGGATCCAGTTTGAAACTCAAGAAATCAGCACAGAAAATGCAAGATAAAAAAAGGATAAACTTACTTTGTCTCTAATGCAACTACAAATGCTTGCAACCAGATACATCCAGACAGTGCAACCATTGATACCTCCTCCATCTCACTTTTCTCAAAGGCATATGAATGTATGGTAATGACAAACACAACGATAGCCTGGAGATCCATCAGAAAATCAGTGTAATGAAATTAAACCACATGCTACTTATCTAGAAGAAGAGATTCCAACATGGTAACAGAAAGTCTGAAACGGGTAAATCCCTATATATGTGATCCCATTAAACTCATGAACTAAGGTTAACCCCGTCCCAGACTACCGAACATTAAGCTTTTCCTTTTGCAAGAATGAAGCTCCAATTTGAGTCCATAAATATCTCAATTTCTAGAAAAGCATTTAAGATAACATTTCGTGTCTGCTTCTCATCCTGTTCTGACTGGCAAACCAGCCACACTGTGATGATCCATTAATACTTCAAAATTCTAGTCACATCATCTAAGCTTGATTCAAACTATCAAAAACCTGGTTATAACTGGTTTTGAATACAAGTGTAAATCATGGCCAAACTGCTCCTCTATGACACTGGTTAAGAATATGCATCTAATCGAGGAATCTAAGATAGAGGTGGAAACCTATATCAAGTATAAATTAATGAATTGGATGTCTCCTTACTTTTGTAGAACCAGTTCACAGTTCGAAGATAATAACACTTTCCACACGACGCTCTTCCGATCTGCATGAAATTAAAGTTTCTAAATGAAGTGTTGATTACATTTACAATAATTTTAAGCACCCTTTCATAGTCGGAGTGATTTCAGCAGACATTATAAACCCCCCTTAACAAGAAGCTCTCTTTATAAAATAAAAAGAGAAATCAGAAGTGATAAGCACTCACATGAAAGAGAGATCGCCCAAACCATCCGGCGAATGTGCTAGGATTAAGAAGCCTGTTTCAAGTTTAGTACTGATTAAATGGAAAAATAGGAGGGAAATATTCGACAAAGAGATATCTAAGGAACAACAGCATTAAATTCTTTGTGATCCTCGACTGAAAAAGGAAATTATACAGAGTAGAGAAGACAAAGTGTAGACTCAAACCTTCCTGCTTGGCAATAAAATAATATCTGTGGATGCTGCATTACGGTTTTTTCACTAAGATCTTTGTCAAGAACACTGACTAAAACAGGGATACTAGTGTAGAAAACGTTATAAGCCATCAAGCTGACTGAGTTGAAAAGACTGGTCCCGGATACGCCTGAAATGAAAGAGAAACTAGAGGCATTGTATTGTTAGCACGAGTAAAATGTAAATGAAAACCAAATCATGAGCGGTAGCAGCTATAACGTGAGCTTGACCTTGAGTTACTTACAAGATCTGAATAAAACAAATTAACAAGGACTTGTAGAAGGAATATTGGGAGAGAAACGCTGTGCGGTTATACGAATATCGCCCATGGACAAGTATCAGTCTTGTCAAAAATCTGAATTCTGCAAGACGAGAATGGTAGCAGTTGTAAAAATATGAAACTACTAGTGATTGCGAAATATTACAAAAATAAGACTTGCAGAAAATCTCTGAGCAAACACTGGCCAAGAGTACATTAGGAGCTCTTATAAATTCACAACTTGCAAGTTCACAAGTCTATTATCAAACCATTACATTGTTTTGAGGACAGCAGAAACCTGGCAACTATTAGAGTGAAAAAAAGAAGCAGACACAGAGACACAGTCTCTCTTTCTCTGTGTGTGTGTGTGTGTGTGTGAGAGAGAAAGAGAGAGAGAGGTTCTTATGTTAAAAGAGCATATAATATTCTTCAAGAGGAAAACAAAAATTGAGATTATAAACGATCAAAGCTTGCTTTCACAAACAGAAATAAATTTTAACTGTATATTTATCCCTTGAATATCAGGTCTAGTATCTTGAAATGTGGCTTTGGCCCAACTGGTTACATAAACAAGGATTCAGTAAATACAAAAAACAACGGCAATCGACAGTCAGTCTAGAAGAAGAACAAACTAGTTGTTATTAAACAGTAAGATGAACATAAAGACATCAAGAATCAAATGATTTTTCAGTGCCGAAAACTAATAACAGGTGGAAAAATTTTCACATCCAAGTAACTTGAAATAAATATAAAATACTCTCTGTCAAACACAGATAGATTTGCTTTCCTTTTTTGTCTGTTACAAATCAAAGCCAACTTTCTTGCGGGTGTATATAATTTTTCTTTTTCCTTGTGTATATCCTTATTTAACGTATATTGTTTGTTATGTAAACCCAAATTAAATAGTTGATATTAATAGGGGTAACTTAGGAATATGAAAATTATACTTTTCCAATTACATTGATTAAAATTTTTTAATCCGTGCGAGAATAGAAATGATCCTATCTTTGTGGCATGGAGGGGGTAGAATATTAAATTTTAGATATCAAGCAACATAAAGACCAAATTAACTGATAACAATGATCTTACTTCCAATGCTATAATCAGCTGCTCTGGCAGCCTGCAATCCTTCTCTCCCACTTATGCCAACCCCAATATCAGCTTGTTGGATCATCCTCACATCATTTCCACCATCTCCAATTGCCAATGTTCTATAGTCGCATGATTTCAGAAGTTCTACAAGCTGAAAAGGTTAAAAAATAAACTTATGTTGAATTTACCTAGAGAGGATGAAAGCTTCAAAGATAATGATAGTTTTTAAAGAGAATAATTAAGCCATTAATATTACTCTGTTTTTTTCTTTTCCCCCAAATTCATCGTAAGCATAAAAAAAATATAGTGCTGTTAGCAGGAAAGTGGATGTGCCAACTACTGAAATCCGAAAAAATAAATACATAAACTTTCACCTTGGAGTAAAAAGAGACAGAGATCTTTCATGACTAAAAGAAGGCCCTTGAAAAATGTCAAGAAAAAAATATGCATGTGCATGCATCAATCACTAGCTTTCAGTTCTCATTCTGATCATTAGTAGCTATTATAGATATTAGTTAAGATAGTCAGACTATAACATATGTTACACAATCAAAAGCTTAGTTACATATGATAGTATCAAACGAAAGCAGAAATCCTTTTAGTTTCAACTTTGAAATAGGAAACCATTCTTTTCTAGGTTTTAGCTCAAATATGATGTAAATGACTTTGAACAGTTTAGTTATATTTGTGAAAGAAAGCAATAACATAAAATCCATGAAAGTTTAAATCTTGGTTTCTTGTTAAGGCCAACAAGCATCCAAATGTACTCTAGGACCGGAAGTTGCATTTTGTAGACTTTCTTCAGGAAGTATTGTCTTTCTACCTTTATTGCCCATCAAAGTAACTAAAATGAATCCTCTTGCAGTATAGAGGCATAAAAACCGCACAATAAATCAACATCTCTATCTAGGACATAATGATTCCATTCCAATTGAGTTGGTCTTTACATTGACTGAAATATCTTAGCACAGTTACAGGATAGTAAGAGTGAAAATTTCACTGAATGCAACTACAGCACCTGGGCCTTTTGTGATGGAGTAACACGACAACATATTGCTGTCCTTGACAAAACTGCAAGTTCTGTGAATTTTTTACGGTAATGCTTAAGGGCAATTTCAAGAGCCCAGCCATCAACAACAAAAGCTACATCCTGCAACAATTATGTATCAGAACTATTAAGGGAATTGCCATACGACATAAGCTGCAAGATGAAAATGTATAATCTACCCAAAAACACAAAATAAGAAAATTATTACAGGAATCACAAGATTATTTGCAGCACTATACCAGCCGATTATCCAATAAACTAAACATATTCTTCTTTGATTTCAATTTAGTTTAATGTATGATATAAAGGCCATAAAGTGTATTACTAAGTTCCACTCAGTTGCATCTCTACCATGATATTCAACATTAACATTAGGAAGTTCACTACTTCCATGTACAAAGAACAATCATACCTTAGGTTCTGCATTTGTGATTCTCATAGTAAGCAGAACTCGCTCTAGGCTCCTACAGACCTCATCTTCAGTTTTCCCATTAATCAACAGAAGCTGACCTTTTGGCTCTGTCAGAATTGCACAACATGAGTATGGATCATCAAAAACTCAACTCAGTGCATCTTAATAGCTTCTTATCATACTTGTTTTGGTACATTATAAGGATTCTCTTTTCCATTCCAGTAATAAAATAAATCCCGGGTTCAAATTTTCTTTTGTCTTTTCGTTTTTAAATTCACACTCTCCAGGTGATCATAAGTCACCTGTTTCCCCCATTGATTTACCATTATATACTCGTCCATCACTTATCCCATCCAATGACAACCTTTACAAAGTGTACCTAAACCATCTCAATACAATGTCAAAACCATTAACCTTCATAAGAAAAACAGAAATACAGCATTCTTGAGAGTTTATTGACTTCTAGATTTTCCTTCTTTTTAGCTTTAAAGGCTGTGATTATTCGGTTAGCAAATTGCTTTAGATCGGAAGAGCGTCGAACAAAATATTACAGTTATTTCAGTCTAACACCATCACATTACAGCGCCCCTGAAGTAGAGAGCAATTTTCTGAAGCGCATTAGGGCAAGGGCAGAAGAATATTTTGTAGCAGATGCAAGAAGGGAGTCGCAGAGAGACAATAAAACATACTTCTCTGACTTAGAATCAATGAGCTTAAAGAATTGATAGAAAATTCAAGCAGATGGTACAAAAAGTGAGAATTTGAACTGGTCATTTTTCATGCAAAATTTTGGTCAACATTATTACAAGCCACATAATGTACTTACTACACGACGCTCTTCCGATCTGTCAAGTTTAAGAATTACGACATTGTTACTTTACTCCTAAAGGAAATGTGCCTATTTAATTGGAATTTAAAAGTAATCTTTCAGTTGCTTGAATAATCTGTTTATCTATCACCCAAACAAACAAATTGCTCCATTGCCAAATTGAGGAATATTATACTTCATCAAACATGCATCTACTTTGTTGCTGTGAAAGATTGTCTATTCATTGTAAGTTTGCCAGCCAAGAGTTTATTGGATTACCCGGTGATACAAAATTGCAAGAAAGAGCAATCTGTATGGCAGTGTTCTGCTTGTCTCCAGTCAACATCCAGAAGTTTATTCCAGCTTTCCGAAGAGTGCTGATTGTTTCTGGTACACCATCCTAGTCATAAAAAGGAAAGAAACAAAAGTAAACAAAAAACCAGCACAGGATTAAAAACATATCACGACTTAGAAGAAAATGAATTGCTTACTTGCACATTGTAATAATTTTTCTCAAGAGATGATTCAATGATTCTTTCGGTGAATAGAATTACCTGCAGCCGGTCCTCTATGGCAGCAACTCCAAGAATCTCAAAATCGTGCTCTAATCTTTGGCAGACTTCGGCCACTCTCCACTGGAAAAGAGATAAGTAGAGTAAGTACCTCTCAAAGTAACAAAAAACCAACCAATAGACATGCAGGTAAAGACAGTAGGTCAGACAAAGGGTGAAGTGAAAATAAAGATAAATGACAGGAAGTCTCAAATATACCTCTCTATCAACTAATATACTATTAGCCTCTTTGAACATCAAAGACCATTCTTGATATTCATCGTTATCTAAGTCACGCCAAGCCAGGCATAATGTCCGCAGCCCTAGTTGAGCATATTGTTCCACAGCTTCAGAGAAAGTTCTTGTCTGTTGTCCTGATACAGGGAGTTGCAGATATGTTAGAATCCGATCTACTAACAATCAAAACTAGAAGTTGACATTTCAACCAGACAACTTGTGAAACACGTCAAGCCCATAAAAAATATTAATGAACAACCAGAAGAATCAAACAGAACAACTCAAGGGCCATGGAAGAACAATATACTCAAATTTCAAAGCAATTGATAGATGTAGTCATATCAGTTATTTGCATATCTAAAATCTTTCTTCAGCATTTTCCTGAACTAAACAAAGTCACAATAATAAGCTGTGTTTCCTAAGTTTCCTCAATGACTAGAATCCCAACCCCCGCCTGAAGGGCCCAAAGAGGGGAAGAGAAAACAAAGAGGGATTAGCAAAAGTAGCATTGCTTCCCACAACATGCCAAAAAGGGAGAGCAGATACAAGAAAAGCATATTCCGCAGCAGTGCGCTTTTAGAACTTGGATGAAATGATATGAAATATTATGCTTAGGGATGATAAGATCCTTCCAAGGTTGGTGATATTATTCTTTCCTAATATAAAATGCTGATAATTTGTACGTGTAATTTCTCAGTCAGGGAATTAGAATTCATAACTTTCTGCAGGATTTAGCTAAAAACCTCATAAAGCTAAGAAATATATGATCACCAGAACGTGCATGAGGAAGAATAGCTTCATCTGCCCCTTTGGACAAAAGAAAAATTTTTCCACTTAGCAAGCACTTGACCACCACAGACATTCTTTTCCTATCAGAAGTGAACTCCAGAATGTCCAATACTTCATATCGGAGAATTAAACCATTGAAATTGATTTCTGCATGACCAGAAAAAAGTTTTATATCTGCTGCATATCAAATAACAAAAAAAAGTACAGCAGAAGTAAGTTATGACTACCAATAACATTCCCGTTTTTACTGACAAAGACCATATGCAAGAGAGCAGCAGCTCGCACAAGAGCTTCCTCGTCTTGAGATTGCGCCTTATATGATATGGCTCCAGTTTTGCTGAACAAGTCATCAAGGGAACCGATAGTGATTTAGACACCAAGATTTAGGGTAAATTAGAAGGAAAAGTGCAACTGAGATGAACAAATTTCTGTTCAGACTAAAAGAAATATAACTTCATTTTAGCTTCTATTTGCCATGAATGGTTTTGGAAGTATAAGAAACACATGCTTACCTTTGTATAGGAATTACAGTGTTACAAATTGCCATAACTTTTAGAAATTGAATGACATCTGGAGAACCAGTCGATATGGCATTAACTAGCTCGCCATCTGTATGCACAAAAGATGACTAGTGAATAATAAATTAATGTGTGTTATCTGTAAAGTAAGCCCTATCATACAAACTCATCAACAAGCTAACAACCAACTAATAAAAATTTTTGTTGATTGGACTGATTCAGATAAATATTATTGAAATCATTAACAATATATGAAATATATCAAGTCTATACAGTAGCTTTAGGAACAAACAAAATCTCAAACTTGCTGCAGAGTCTACACTTATTAGGCCATCAAATCAAAACTAATTTGCATCAGAGTAAGCTTCCCAATCAACTCGTTAATCATCCAAGGATGTCAAGTTTATTACTTAACCAAGTTAATGTGGAGGTGTTTTAATCTGAATAATTAGAACAAATCTGTTTTTCTAGATAAATCAAGGACCAATGTTCAGTATTTTGATAGGCCAGAAGACAACAAAAACTTATTTCATAAAATATAGTGCAGAAGAAAACATCCAATGGAATCTTTGAACCCCAAACCCAGAAATGATATCATCTTAAGAGTCTTACACTAAAACCACTACAATGGTGAATCAGCAAATCAGTTTGACATAAGACTGTTGGGGGACCTGAATTGAATGGGTTGTAGGACTATTATCCCCACCTATCCAACAAAGAATTTCTTCACAAGAAGCAGAAGTCCCAACCGTTGGGCAAAGAAGTCAAGCCATCATTGATAGGAAATAGTTCTTCAAGCTCAATGCTATTCCAAGTAGCTATTATTTGTTAGGATAATTACTTCAAAGTACAGTTTTATACATCTGTTAGATTATGCGTGAGTGATATCTACTCACTATCCTACTTATTTACATATCTTCTGTTTCTGAACAAGTACCAAAAGTATGTAAAGTCATAAGAACAGATATGAATTCTGCACATAATCTGTTCATATGCAGAAGACACAATTCTTGATCTACCTAAGCAAGTTTGTCCATGACCTGTGTAGGACTAATCTATAAGGTAATGTGTTTGTCTGATCCATCAATGGGAGAAATCACATATCTTTAGCCACAAGTGTAGAGACTCCAGGTCGATTGATCTTGTATCATGAGAGTTGAAGAAACAAATTTCACTTGATTACTGAGAAAGTATATGGTTCGATTTTTTAAGAATTGATATTGCGAGAAGTGATATTTCCAGAGAATGTGACCAGAAATTAATATAAGGAAATGTAAAAGCAATTTTTTGAAAAATGTATGGAGGAAAATGAATGTTGAAAATAATTGATTCACCAAGTCCATACATAGCCTAAATGTTTATAGCTGAATTCTGAGTGGATAATCAACCCTATGAATTTGAACTTTCTAAGATACAGTGAGTGAATAGAGATGTGAATATCTCAATAACATAGAAGACATGACACCATCAATAAAACAGATTATAGCAACTTGATTTCCAAGATCAGTAAACAGATTTTTTTTCAGATAACCATGCTGAGTAACTATACCCAGGACTTTCATCATTGAAACAAGATCCGCAACAGATTATAGCAACCTGGTTGCTATGTGAGGCAGCAATGAGAAAAGAAAGCAAACCAACTATCTTGGACAATAAATTCTCATGAAAAGACTCAATTTTCTGCTCAATGCAGTAAAAATTATTAAAATCCAAATTTTAATATAAAACAGATAATGGTGTTAATGAGGACTAGATAACAAGATTATATCCACCAAATTGCATACTAAACAGTCTAGCACAGCCTCTAAATCAACTCTCAGGAGTTATGTTGGCACTATGATCATCCTATTGCATGCTGTTCACAAGCAAAGTAAAATTGAGAGAATTTTTTTTTTTTTTTAATACCAATAGATTCGGGTATCAACAACAGCAGGTATCCAAGTGTTTATGCCATCTTATTGCAGGAGCCTAAGAGCCAAATTGATACCTTAGGAACCACAGGTTGAAGCTGGGCCTGGGATGGTACTCAAAGGTATCAAAATATTCTTTATAACAATGCAAAAGATCATGACTTCAAAACATGCCACAGAAAATGCAAAATATGATTTGTCCAGCAACAAAATGCTTAACGGAATCAAATATAAGAATAGAAGTGTAAATATTGACATAAACAACGTCTTACCTGACAAAGCATCTCCATTTTCATTCCCATAAAAAGTTCCCCTTATGCAACATCTTTTGAAGATCATTTTATTTTCAGTAAGTGTTCCTGTTTTATCAGTCAATATATACTCAACTTGCCCCAAGTCCTCACTAATTGCTGTGCTGCCATATACAGGAAATAAAATAAATGTAATTCATCTAAGGCAAGAAATTCAGAAGATACAATTCTTAATTAGCATTTCTTACTTAGCTGCATGGGACCGGGTTCCTGTTTCGAGATCTACCATTCGATCATCCCAATCAATAAATTTCGCATACAAACTTTTTACAAGATCTAAAGACACCTGCAAGGAGAGAAGGAAACACACTGAAAGTGAGTTGCATTGCATATAACAACGCATACATTATGATATCAAGAATATATATAATCATTGAAGTTATAGGAAGGTTCAATTTCTTGAGTATCCAGTGTATGACAACTTCCGCTATATGCACAAAGATAACATACTCTAGGACGAAAATAATAAAATGCAAAAAGAAGTTATTACATGTGGTACACACTGTAAATCCCATTAAAAGTGCAACTTAAGCTACTTCACCCAATTTGGGAACTTACTACATTATACTTTCATTAATGTTACCATGTGGTTCTGAGGAGATCGGAAGAGCGCAGTGGGAAGGATTTATTGGATGTGTAGTGTCACCAATGAGAGGATAATTTCATACAGAAGGGATCAGTAATCAAAAGAAATAACAATGTTGATCCAGAAAAATAAAGATAAATAAACAAAATTCAAGTGAATTTGGAGCATAACACCCATTTCAAGTAGACACTAAAATAAGATAAACTTGGGATTGAAGTTACATATATATTCAAACTAAATTTCTCAAATGAATTGAGGATGGACTGCTGTTCATTATTACAGAATAGAGGATAATTTCCATGGGCAACAGGGGCCAACTCAACTATATTGTTTGAACAAACAGTGTGAGGCATCAGACCCTGAGTTTCACCTCAGATGAGGCTTTTGTGAAGGCCTTAATGCTTAAGCCTTCAGTGTCATCTGTTTGGATTTGCCTTATTTTACCGAGACTTACTCCTTAACTCAAGGCTAAACCTTTGGAAAACTAACGAGCTCACTTGTTTGTCTTGCTTTTATGGGCATTTTATTAAAAGTTAACTAATAAGAGGAATACTTATTATCATTACCCACCCACCCACCCCCCCACAAAAAAAAAAAAAAAAAAAATCCTTTTTCTAATTAATACATGAACGAGAGAGCAGATTCAAACAATTTAGAAGCAGAAGATGAAGGTGGAGAATGAGAAGAAACTGAAAATGATGTGGAAGATGATAAGGATTCAAATATGCTACATGCTTTCCTTGAGGATCCTATTAGTAGCGATATAGAGAAGACGTCTGAGTTGTTAAAAATCAAATTTGTCACTTCTGTAAGTTAGTAGATAACAATTTATCCCATGGTTCAAATTCGAGAACCTATTATTTACAAGATCTAGGTGCTGACGTATCCCCAATCCACCATTTTACCACCAAGCCATTCCATTTCAATAGCATCCATTAATATTATGTTTTAAATAAACATTCATTTCGAATGACAGTCTAATTATAAAGATCAATCAACATAAATTAAAGAATAAAAAGATAAGATGGAAGAGCTCTTCCGATTCTAAACTTCACCTTTATGGATATGGGAATCATGATGGAGCATAGAAGCTCAAATCGTAAAGGAATGATGAGAAGTTCATACCAAGGGCCTTCATTTGGATATTGAACATACCATTGCTGAAAGAGATTAAGTAAGATAATGTGCATTAACATAAGATGAGACTACTCAGGAAACAAAACACATAACTGGCAATAAAGAACTTGAGATTAGGGCATAGACCCTAGGAATTAGGCAGTAGCTCAAGCTTATATATCAACCAGAGTAGGCACAAAAATAAAACAAAATAAGAACAAAGGCAAAAAAGCTACTTCTACTTTGTTACTGAAATTTAGAATGCACATTTCAAAAAAACAACGCAGTTAGGAAAGATCACAAAGAGCTAAACCATTGGGAAGAGAATGAAATAGTATCTGTTCACTCAGCCCAGATTTCTTCTCGAAATGTATCAACTATAAGTTCAATGAAGCAAATATCCACGGAAATTAAAACTCAAAGTCTACTTTAGGTTGAATGTGTAACATTCTTTTTAACATGATAATTCATTTACTGATCTCAAGATCAACCAATAATTACATCTCTGCTTATTAAGTTTATAATAAAGATTCTGAATGAAACAATGCTTCACTGCCATACTTATTTTACCTAAGAGGATGTATAGCTTTGAAATTTTGAGAACTGATTTTGTGAGAAGTGATGGAAAATGATTATTTAGAGAATGGTTGAACATGAATGTTGGAAAAAACTGATTTTTAAGGGGGGGGGGGGGGG
>CAVNYN010241184.1:0-21720 GCA_963692815.1 Nyctanthes arbor-tristis | reverse complement strand
CCCCCCCCCCCCCCCCCCCCCCCCCCCCCCCCCCCCCCCCCCCCCCCCCCCCCCCCCCCCCCCCCCCCCCCCCCCGGAAGAGAAAAAAATTCATTTTTCCTTCGAGAAACTAATCTACCAATGTTTTCTTACCTAGTTTCAAGACTTATAAGATTCAAGTCAGCTTTACTAATTTGCATTTTAGACATGCATAAGAACCAAAAGAGGTGCATAAATAACACTGCATAAACAAGATGAACCTTCTTTGCTTCTGTATTCTTCCAAACATTTCCAGCTATGCCTAGAACAATGACAACCACTATCTGAAAAACAAATATAGCTCCAGTCAACTTGTCAATCATGGCATCCACAGCTGTAAGCTTTGGTTCAGCTATACCCCTGCTCATGCCCAGCTTGGTCTCATTGCCTGCAATTAAGAATCGATGGTAATATCAGTAATAATATTTCACCAACGAGAAATGAGAAGCATAAACTATAGTAATGTAACTCTAGTCTCATTATTATTTTTTTATTTTTATTTTTTTGGACAGCAAACTATTTCGCAAATTATTATTGAAAACTCATTGTTTCAGATCACTAAGACAGCTATTCCATATTTTTCAGCTCATAATCATGAACCATTATGAATGTCCTCTACTTTGCTAGCCAATCATCAATGCACCATTTATTCATTGGTTTGAAGAATAAGAGCTTGTTAGGGTATTTCTCCAAAAAATCATTTTCTCAAATTCATCTTTCAACCACACATTATTTAAAAATATTAAATATGGCATAATCCAGTAACTTTCCCTTTATTTTCAACCACACATGCTACCCAAAAATAATTTACCCAACAACAATCTCTCTCAAACAAACTCTAACATAGATAGATCTTCACATTTTCTTCCCCTCCACTATCTTTCATTTTTAACCCATCAATTTCCTCTAAAAGGCTGAAAAGATCACTTGAGGTAACAACCAGTAGTAGTGTAATGCAGGTTCAAAATAGAATCAGAAAAACTGAACACTTGCTTGCCTGTATAAACCGCAACTCCACAAGCCCACTCTGTGTTCCTCAAGTAACATGACTGAAGAAGTGTATTTTTAATGGTCAAGGGACACACATCATTATCAATAAATGGAGGGAACAGCCGCATGTTTGCATCGAATCTTCTAATATCTTTATCTGGAATCGAACATTCAATTACACCCTGCCACAAAAGTAAACAAGAATAGGATGCTTAATGCACATGTTAGTAGGTAATATGGCTATTGTTTGAAACATATGATGGCCTTGCCTTGATCTTGTGCAATAACTCAAAATCTATTCCCATGCAAGCAGAAGGTATCACCCTTGTCTTCAGGTCAGTTTCTCCATCTAGTGCGGCTGTCTGCAAAACCAGATGCATAGAATGAATCACCGTAATGAAAGCTACGCCATTTATCTAGCAAAAAATTACTCAAAAGTCATTCAGACCAAGTTAGTGAAGATCTGAAAGCTATTGTGTAGGAGAAAAAAAAAAAAAAAAAGAAAGCACCAGAAATTATTTCAAAATGAAGCAGTAATCATTCGCCTATGCCCAAATCTGGCACTGTTACATGCAAAAGATTTTTCAGGATATTTTACCCCAAGAAAACCTAACAGTTTTCAAGCAAAGAATTTCACATGATGTCAAGGAAAGGAAGAGGTCAATCTCAAAAAATCATAGGTGGTCTGTTGTATTTCTGAATTCCTGCCAGTCTATGTTTTCACCAAAGAGGCACTCCACTATGCCCCTTTATTTGAGAGGAAATATTTGGTGGCAGATTCATGTACGAATTTTCAGAAGTTCTACAACAACACTAAAGGAATTAGACTCCAGACATCCAACAATACAACTATTTATGTGATATTCCTACTGTCTCACAAATTAAAACTTTTACACTTGGGACAAAAACCCATAATCTTGATCTTCAGGAATCAATTGACTTCACAGTTTGGTATTATTTCTGTCCAGCGGTAAGAATGTGACCTGCAGCATCATGATGCTCCATAGTTTTGAACTTGAGGATCCAAAATCGGGTATGTGCTTATTCTTCTACAAAATCTCAAGAAACATATTATTCAACGTATGAGAACCTAGCTTATGTCACATAGATTCCCAAAACCAAGTCCTCATTTCATTTTCTTTAACCAACTTTTCTGTTAGCCAAATATATTGGAAATCAGTCAACAACACTTCAACAGTATACATAAAAGTTAATAAATAACTTCAAGAAATGAAAAGAAACACCAAAAAAAAAAAAAAAGAGGAAAAAAGAAAGCAATCATAACCTTAAACAAAAGATTTCATAAAGAATGCATGCAGCAGCGAAATTTACCTCAATATAGCAAAGTCCCTGCGGATCTGCAGTACCAAGTAAGACAAGATCACATGGAACTTCATCATTTTCACGAAGCCACACTATGTTACCAACATGAATGTCTTGAGATTGGATCTGATAAGATATACATATCAGAACAGATAAAACGTTCAATATCAGAAACTTCATTGCTCAATGATTGAAATGCGAGCACTCTTGATGAAAAGTTTAAGCAATTCCAGAGCAAGTGTGGAAGATAGAATATTTATGATGAGGGTAACTAGCCTCACAAATCTAACAGCGGAATATATTTTTGCCAGTCAATCCTAAAAAAGTTATCATACCTAGCCCCAGTTTTCGGAAGGGAGAGTTAAATAAATAACTGGTGTACTAGAATAGCAGAACATCACTTACAAGTTTCTTGACTCCGTGCCTCACAACCCACACCTCTTTCTCATTTGCTTTCTTATCTGAGAGATATCTATTGTAATCATCCCATGCCTCTTTGGTTGCTGAGACTGCAAATATAAATATAAGAGGACCCCAGGTACTCGCAGGATTGACTGGAGTAATAAGCGACCATAGTTGAAGGCATGCAATCAACAAAAAGTACTGGTTCATAAATCGGCTGGAAACAGAATAGAAGAGTTGTTAAAGAAAAGAAAAGAAAGGGAATGGTCAAGAAAAATAAGTCAAAAAATGAGAATGAACGTCATGTTCCATCATAAATTACTTCATACCTAAACACAAAAAAGTTGGAATACGATCAAGATCATAGCAGTCAGTGATAAAGGAAGGAACAGGTAAGAATGACACAGAAACAAAGAAAATAATTCTTTTCAAGAATAATAGCTGTTGGTAAAAATGTAAAATTAAGGACTATAGCATTTCAAACAAAACAAGAATGCATATGAAATACAAGGCAAACATGTGCAGGAATCATACATCTCACCGAATATGCATCAAATGGCTGGGGTGGATCTAATTTCTGCAGCTGCCACAGATGCAAGCAGAGCAAATGTTTCAATGTACACAAAAAATTGACGACAGACGTACTGCACACATACATCTACTTCGAAGGATCACTTCACTGACTTCTTTAGGCTCAAAAGGCCCTTTATTAAAATTAAACTAATGGGGTTTCTTGTTATTTCTGATTTTGGTCAAAGGTCCTACTGTCTTTGAATCATTCCACAAAAATGCCTAACAATTTTGAAATCCTTTTGACCAATTGTAACCCATAAATAAATACCCATAACATTATGTTATTTCAAAGAGAAAAGGGGCAAAAAGTCACTGCAGCAAAGGTGTGAATCTTGTGGCCCACTATCACCTTAGTGCCTGATAAACCTCCAAGATCGTCCTCTACAACAGTCAGAATTTGAATTGGATCTACTCGAAATATCAAAACCAAACAGACTCTAAAGTCTAAACAGACATATTTTAGAACAACACAGAACATAAGCCTCAACATCCTTCTATTCACAAGATAAAAAGCAGTCCTTTTGTATAATGGCTATTTTGGTATTTGTAAATAAAATTAAGAGATGTAAAAAATCCTTAAAGCTTTGCTTTGCAGAAGTAGCTATGGCAATTCAAACTTCAACTTCATAATAGGGAAATCTGCCATGTTTGGATGACAATTTCAATAAAGACACAAATAAGTGGTGACATAGGATTTGTTGGGACATAAGAAAGCAACTGATTACTAAGCTGATTTACATACTGAAAGAGTAGAATCTCTTAATGATTTTGTTAAAAGAAACATCTTTGGAAAAACACCCTTAAACTTATCACAGAAAAATATCTCTGCGAACAGAAAATGTGGTTGGCTCCCATTCGGATAGATGGGTTCATCACAATGAGTATCACTCAAATTACTGAAGAATTTTTATTTTGTGAAGCATTTCAATATTTTTTTAGCATACATGTTAGATAAGAGAGCTACTACTAAGCCATGTTATACATCATGCTTAGATATGGTAAAGGCAACTTGGTTGAACTACAGAATTCCTCATGGAAATATAATATCTTGAATTCCCAAATGATAGTAGACGCATCTTCATGAGATTCGTCATAGATGGACACCCCAAAACTATATGATCTGAACCTTTCCAGATAATGGAACAGTCAGATCATTCATGATGCAGCAGGGATTTGGGAGAAAAGAAATCATATTGACATGTAAGCTTAAAAAACGTGCAACATAATAAAAAGCGATCCGTGCCCTAGCAGAGCAAAAATAAAACTCTCCTGAATTGTTCCCACAGATTTTTTGGAAGAAAGTTCCATATGGTGTACTTTCTGTTTGACATGCGATTGTCACAATACAGATCTTGTGCTTGATCATCATCATTTATATAAATATGACGCTTCATTGTCAACCTCAATGCATGTAATCAAGTCTTGACAATCTTGAGGCAGGTCAACATAGCTCTCAAAGGCATTTGGGATCTGGAAATACCCAGCAAAGCCTAAAACATTGACAACCTGCAATGTCTTTAAAAGATTAATAGTTAATAAATTTTCGAAACAACATACCACAGCAGCTGTTAATGGATGGCCCGATGACAGAGTAAAAAGTAATGTATAGGTCTTCAGAATTTGCAAGTCGAAGAGTTAATCCAGAAGGAAGAAAAATGCTAGATGTCGCGCATCTCGCATGGTCGAGGTATTACGCGAGAGAGTGTAATGTCCAAAATACCCCTCAATTAGACGGAAATTACAACCCTGTCCATCTTCCTCGCACCCGACTGTAACACAAAGGACAGGTTTTCCCATTTCCTCTCTGGCCACCACAATCTCCATCTCCATCTCTGGTGAGGGAAATTGTTGCTTGCGAACTCTATTTTCGAGCCAAGTAGAGAGAAGAGGGTCGGCGGCGGGGTGGGCGTTCGTAGAGCGTTGCTGCCGTCTTGAGTTTGCAAGGTGAAGAGGAATATCGTTTGAATCTGTCTAGGGTTTCGAAATTCCCAGAGGTAAAAGACGCAATCTTGCGGGTTTTTTCGTGAATATATAAATTTCATTCGATTCGATCTATCAATTTGAAGTTTGATCTTTTATTTTTCTATTTTCCAGAGGCAAACTGATCCAGGGATAAGATTTTTCACATTACATTACTTGTTTTCATTTGACGGTCTCTCTACACCCTTTCCTTACTTTTTTACCCCATATCTCTCTTTGGTGTTTATGGATACCACTCAGTGGCCACAGGTAACTAAAGCAATGAAAATAAGAATCATATAACGATAATGTTTTTGTTGTGTAATTCTTCGCTTTGGTTGTGGGCAAGATTTTGAAGTTGTTTCTTCAGATTGCAATGCTACTCAGCCATATTTATGTCTCCAATTGTGCTATTACAATATTTGATGGTTATGTCTAAATTATGTATCTAAAAACTGAGTTTTAAGAGGTTAGTTCAACTGTAACGTGTGTATACTTACCCGAGGAACATCCAAAACAGACTTGTCATAGCTCGAGGGGAGAAAAAAAAATCTTGACAATATAAATAGAGAATGTTGGTTATTTGATTTAATCCAATGAGTCCTGCTTTCATGGTGTTAGGGTGTCTTTTTGGTTGGAATTATCCTTGAAACAAGATCCACAAAAGGAAGTAATTAATTTGGCCTGTTAATTTGCCAATTAAAGTAATGTTCTTGATGATTGTATATTTATGATATTTTTTACTCGCTGATTGTAAATTTCCTTCGTTTACTTAAAACAGATTCTTGCTTTGACATTAATATGGGTTGCATTTGGATGAACTTAAATGCTCTGGTTTTTTGGACCCCCCTTCTCTCACTTTTGCTGGTGATAAATTTTTCAAAAGCTCAACCAACACTGGAAGTTCTTTTATGTTGCACCTTTCATAGAAAAAAAGAACCTCGGAAACATGGAAGCTCAAATTTTGTCAAAAGAGGGTAACTTTCAAAGTTTGGAATTGAATATAAAGCTGTCAGTTCAAACACCCTATCTGCAGTGAATTGCGTAGTTTTTTGCAGGAGAGTTTGGATTTTACTAATTTTTTCAACAATTTGTCAACAGTGTCTAGCACAGTTCACTGAGATGACAAGTACATATACCCAGGAAATGCAAGTTGTGAGTCAATCTGTTGCAAATGTTGCGAGTACCTTCAATAGTGGCCTAAAATTTGAAATTTCATTTCCACTGAAAATGCTGATTGATGAGCTTCTTACACAGAGAAATGAAATACACTTGTTGGTTAATTTATCTATATTGTAATTATAAAGCATCTGGTTTGATAGTTTAACAGCCTGATTTTGCAATTTTTGTCATCCTGTAGTGGTTTGGTAACCTTCAATTTATTATTGTAGGCTTGAAGATGTTGGGAAGAATTATGGAGTCTGCCAATGCTGCACGATGCTGGATCATTGGTTTGGAGGATGGCCTAAACAAGAATTGGTATTCAGGCTAATGGTTGTCTATAAAGTCAATTCAGTCTATACAGCTTGGGAAGAAATATGGATTCCGCTTTGTGATCCTACTTGTAGTCTATAGCTTTGTATGAAGTCAATTTAACGTGTTGCTATGTTGTAGTCTGTAACAAATGTTGAAGGGTTAAAGGGTTCTAGCAGCAGCCAATTTCCTCTTTCCTTCAGAGGAATGGCTGTCTACGAAGTGAATGTACTGTGTATAGTTGTATGTTGAGGGAAATATTAGTTCTTATCCTTTATGGCGATTGAGATGAAGATTAGTCATTTTGTTTTGAATATTTTGAACACTAGCATCAGATATAAATGGCTCATGTCACTATCATGTTGATTATGAAGAATGTTCCTATTGCTGTGATTTTTATGGTTTACTACCCTTCTGGCGGCTTTTGACCATTATTTGAGGTGGGAAGTCCAAACTGAATAGTTTCTGACTGCAAGTTGCAAAACTTGGTGCACGTGGTACAAACAAACACTAAGAACATAGAGTATAAAAAGTTAAGACAGACACCTTGCTCACTTATTAAACAAAAAACTATAGAGTGATACAAATACGAGCACACGATGACCATCAAAATTCCAGATAGCCATCATCATTTCAAGTAAAAACAATCACTAAAAGATAAGCAAAAACATTACAGTAGCATTAACCAGCAAACCATGTAAAGGGAACAAGAGAAGACATATTTTGAAGATGAAAACAACTTAAACTTTCATTCATCAGTTAGCCTCTCACTTCTACATCCAAGACGGACTAGCTTTTGAGTAAACAAATGTCGTTCTAATACATCATTTCTAATACATAAGATCTCTGGCAATATATTGCGGGACGTGCTCACTGCTTCAGAAGAATACCGCAATTTACAAAACTTCAAGGGCAAAAGGGTCTTCCAATACTCTATATATGAAAATGGATTAGAAAAACCAGTGCTTTCACCATATGTCTAAGGAAAATACAAATAATAATTGCAGTACTAGAGAACTAACACTCGTAAAATTTCCCTAGCTTGGGCAGAGCCACTTGGGGTCTAGTGGGGGTACTAGGCCTGTTCTTGATATGAATCCAATGTGGGGCCACCTCAGGACCCATAATTCTTGGGGCCTAAAAATATGAAAAAATATGTTGTGATTAACAATTTAGTAGTCTCCCCGCATGACAAGAAGTCGAATTCAATTATAGTATGCCATCTTTGTTTTTTCGGCCTACAAATAAATATATATATATATATATTTGTGGTACGTGCCAAAACATCTATTTCACAAAGTGAAGTCAGGTTTGAGAAGAGAAAAGATTTTTTTTTTTTAATTGTCTTAAAACAATATTTTATATTGTTCTAAATAGTGTGTGTGTATATATATATATATTGAAAGCAGACAAGGATATACCTGTTCCTGCAGATGATTTTATTATTTTGTTAGTCTAAATCGCCATCCCATCCCATCTCAACACGTCTTTTTTCCCCTTAATCATCTTTATTAACACAATTCAATTCATAGAAGATGTTCATGTTCATAAATCAACTTTATTTCAATGTTTTGAGTGGATATATTATTGGTTTAATTTTTCAAAATTGAATTTGTCCAAACAAACTTTATCCACATATATCAAAGATCCACATCTATCATATAAATCTCCATCATTCAATTTAACTCCATTCTCTCTCATCTCACATGTAAATGCATTTTTCCGTGAATGCAAACATCTGCTATGTATTAGTAGCCAATTCTTATGTATCCTCATCTCTTGTGGTCTTCTGCTTTGGGGTATCGATGTCAAAAGAAAAAGATCTTGTAAATAAATACTATAAAAACTCAGTTAATCTGGCTTGATTTCTGTACTTTTGGGAAAATATTATTCTAAGTTTAACGAGTATAAAATATTTTGTTCTTTACAAAACCAGAAAAAGATGGAAAGAATACCCATATATATACACTCACACTTGAAGCCTTCTGCAATTCTGAACTGAGGACCATTTTCCGGAAGAATGAACAAGACACAGAATTAATGCGACTGTTTCATATTTGCATCGTCTTCTATTTTCAAATGGGTGCTTCCAACCCAGGAACTAGGCAATGGGATGGGTTTGTGCCCTGAAAAGTATTGAGCTCCAATGGTGAATAAAATTAACTTGATTATCTATGTAGCTCAAGAGAGACTACATGCGGGAAAAAAAGACAGAAACAAACCTGGAACAATATCGTCCTCAAGGTCTTGAAACCGGTTATCCTCCTCACGGTATTGAAACCGGTTCACTTCCCCACACTCATTTTCATTCACTTCAGCCTCATGGCCGCGCGATCCAACAGGTTTTCCCAAAGTGAGAGGTTCAGAAGTGATCTGGCAATATGCAGACCGCAGTTGCTCATAGATGTCTTCCATCCTCTGACACTGTTCATCTTTTTGATCCATTTCAATTACTATCTGTAGATACATTAACATGTTACTAGTAATGCAACGGAGTAAAAGACAAAACAAGGAAAAGGTAATCTGGTTTCTTTTCCTTATTCATGCAAAAGAAAGAATATTACATTTGCAGGCATCTTGCTGAATACTGGGAGAAACCTTTGCCTGGAAAACGCATAAAAGAGGAGTGTGCATATGATCAGAGGTACCATGGAGCCAGATGAAATTGGAGAATCTTTGATACCGAAAGTACCCATAGCTATTACTTGTGTCAGTACCAATGAAAATATTGTTGTGTTGTATACAATTGGCCAATATTGTCCACCAGTTTGGTATTTGGTGACATATACATTGATTATCTGAAACATACACTTGCACTTTAAAATACAATTAAAAAAAATATTAATAATACTTATCATAGCAAAAGGATTCATGCATGAAGATTGCCAAAGAAACAAAGTAGGCATATCTAGCCATGGTAGGTTATAAAACTAAACAAAGACACAGACATCATGCCTCATAAAAGAGTAGAACAGGGAAATGACACCAAAGCTTCATCCATTACTCTCATCCTTCACCATCGAAAACCCCAAAGAACTGTGTTACAACTCAGCATAGAAGCTTGTCGAGTTGTTTGTTTTCCAAAAATGTCTCGTCATTTTATCCTTAGGAACAAGCTTCCACATGACTTACTATCGTGTTTGAGATGGGTATTCGAGAACCAATAGAAGGATTATTCATGGCACAAGCATGCCCAGAAGCAAAAAAAAAAAGATAAATCCAGTGCGGTTACATCTTTGGTGTTTGAATATTTGCATCAAGGAAATAACTCATCTATGTCAAGATTCAGCATAAGTGTCAGAAGAACAGCAGACACAAGTATAGTGATACTGTGATTCTAGTGCACAAAAAACAAGTGACATAAAAGATTTTTTTTTTTTGAATCTACATAAAAGAATGTTATAGTGGTAAAACAGTACCTGTAGTTTTGTACACAGGCAGAAATTATTGAAAATATTAAGAAACGAATTGGAAGGGGAAAAAGAAGGGAAAAAAAAGTCTAACAAGAAATCTGATTCCACGTTGTAGCTTAACCAAGCTCCAACAAAGATATTACAACAAAGCAAAGATAAGCATATCGAACACTAGAAGTATGCAAGTGATCTACAACAAGAAAGTATTAGGAAAAGTGGAACGAACATAAAGGTAACAACTAACCTGATTTCGGTATACAAGATAGGCTAGGAAAAAGTACACCAGCAAGAAGGGCAATATTAGAGGTGCCAATATGGAACAAGTAAAGCCCAAAACTACAAAGAGAAGGACTCTAGGAACTTCTGTGTGGTATGGAAAGGTATATGTGCCATAAGTTGAATCTTCATAGTTTCTGAGAATGAATCTATAGAACAAGCTGAAGAAAAGACCAGATGGCTGAACGAGTTCAACTGACAAGCTTGCCCAGCCTGATGTGAGCACATAAGTCATAAAGAAAGTAGCCTGAAAAACATAAACCCTTGGTAAGAGGAGATATTGAAGCCTCAGAGCCACACTTTTGCTTGAAATGCATCAGTAGACCAACAATAGCACTCATCTCTTGCAAATATCTGGAAGATTTTCTATCGACGGTCAGTGGAAAATTTAAAATCAGATTCTATGAATCTTTTAAATAATAATTCAAAATTCTAAAATTGGGTTTCGCATATGTGGTTGGGCATTTTAAATGCCTAATATAGGAGACAAAAGAAAACAAATTTCAACATTTCATTACATTCTTCACAAGTCCAAAAGTAGGATCAATTGATGCTTTAGGAGAAGAAACAGGAACTCAAGAAGAAAGAATAAATTACCGTCACTGGTATTGCTTTCGCTATCTGGTTAGCTATATCTTTCGGATTTCCTAAGTTCTTTATTGAATCTTGATAGTGATCAATAGCAGATCCTGTCAGAATATTAACAAAGAACACATTCCAGATTACAAAATGTAGAATTTTAGTGGTTGCACTTAATTTCCTGCCACTGCGGGAGATAGAGCCCTCCAGCGCTGAAAAGACCATCATAAGTGGTGGAACAATGTAAAGAAAGATCATGAAAATGACACTTGGAAGATATCCAGTAATCAACTGATTCATATACTTCCTGCAAGAAGAAGAAGAAGGTGTGATCCCTAGTATTTCCAGTTAAGAATTTTTAGGACCACGCATATACCCATATGACAGTTATTAGCGTCTTCTAATTCCGCCTGATATGCATAAAGATGTGACATGTCCCCAAAAGTTGACATCTAATTATCTTTCAAGTGCCTCTCAAATGTAGCAGAATGATTATGACTCAAACTGTTTATATCCATAGTTATTCATTGCAAAGTTATGGACTAAATGTATTTGGTACAACAGACAAAATAAGTATTTGATACAACAGAAAAAACAAGCCCCCGGAGAACCAACAAAAGGGAAAAGTCGATTATGTCAATTTTATTTCACCACACCATTTGGATTATTGCCGTCTACTCCTAAATCTAAAGTATCTGGTTCTCGAAAACAGGTCATTTGAAAGAGAAAATATATAGCAATATTTTTAATTGAATGAAAGATGTATAATGCAGGGCATATAGTTGTGCACATTTGATTATGATTACATTTCAACCATCTCATTCTTTTACAATAAGAGGTTTTGACAGCCATTTTCCCCCCCTCCATGAACCAACAAGTAATGTGCCTAGTACGATGTGCCGGAATAGAAATACATTATACCTCTTGACAATTCCTTTAATAGCTGGTATTTTTTTCTCCAGCTTTTCAAGATGAACAAGACTTTGTGTAAATACCACGGGCACAAGGAAGAATATGACAAAAAGAAAAGAAGCCACAAGGACAGCAATCCTACGTATCCAAAGCAGTCGATGTGGCACATATAAGTTCGACCAATAGACATCATGTGGTTCTGGAGCCAAGTCTGTTACCCATGACATCGGGTTTGGTGATTGAAGAGCCTGAGCAGCAACCAAAGCAGCATAACGGGTCCTGAAAAATACAAAAGCAGCTCCACACTCCTGCAGGAAAACAGCATTGCACTTTAAACTCCTTAGTTTTTCAGAACTCGTGAATCTGTCAGAATGTTTTGATATTGGACATGGAAGGTAACAAAATTAAGATAATAATTTTCATTTTTTTATACAAGGGGAGATGGGGGAGGGAATTAGGGGAGGGGTAGGTGTGGTTCAAAGCCAGGAGCACCTGCTCAGAACTTGAGAATCCAACCACAGTGCCACATTTCAAACAAAGATGGTAATTTTCAAGACAAGGAAACATTATTTATTACTACACTCTGCGGCTAGTTTGGCATGGCTTCTGAAAAGCCAAACATGGCTGGTATAACTGAGAAGATGTTCTGAGCCTTTTTGGATAATCTTCTGAAAGTTCTTTGTATACTTATATAAACGGCAAGGAGAGCATGGTACATGTGCTTGAATATATATGTCTTACCACTATGATTCAAATGAAAAACTGTTCAATGGATAAAAAGTATTTGAAGTTCATGTGGTTATTAAAAAACCTTTTCCCTCAAGTCTGAACCATCAAAATAGCTTCTTCTTGGAGCTCCAATAGACTCATTGGAGAGGACCTTGAAAGATGCTGCGGTTCCTCCACAAAGGCCACATGTCAACAGGCGTGATCTGTAGCACTGATCCATGGGGACGGATTTCAGCTTCTTGTACATCCTCCGAGCATCTCTCTGCACACAATAGAAAACTGAAGACTAAGATTTAACACCAGAAAGAATGCACTTATCACCTAATTGATGTGGTCAACTAGGGGAAAACATTTATCCTATTCCTTGTCATTCTTCTCTAGTAGAAATTCTACCAGGTCTTTATCTAATATCATAATTACACCAACAAAACAAGAACCAGTCAAAGCACATCCAGAGAAGAAGAGTGACCAACACCCAACAGAATGCCTAGTCATATTTCATTAATAGAATAATAATAATAATAATAATAATAATGATGATGATGATGATAATGATGATGATGATGATGCAGGTGGTGGTGACGACGACAATGATTGTGATGGTGGCGGCGGCGAGGATGATGATGACGACGACATCAAAGGTGGTGGCGGGAATGACGATGATGACGATGACGACCATAATGATATAGCAATGGGTGATTGGCTTCTCTATCTTGATCTGGTGATTTATTGTGATGGCAAAATAGACGTTTAAGTTTAGAATAATGCTATGTAGCACTAGTGGTGTTTGACACCAGTCTACGTGGTAACTAATGTGGCATCGAATGATAAGTGAAATTAAATGCATGAATAAAGGACACACTTAATTTGATTTATCATTCAATGCCACCTTGATATAGTGCCAAACACCAATGGCACTAAATAACATTACTCTTAAGCTTAATAGTACCCGAATGGGTTTCATAAGATTATTGGAGTAAGTGTTTTGTCCTAGACATAAGATGAAATTACTTGATTTATATTTTCCAGAAGTTCTGTTCATTATTAAAAAGTGAAAATGTTTTGAGTTCAAAATCCAGTAGATCCAGACTAAGTCTATGATAAAGTCAAAACATGTAGCATATTTAATAGAGTCCTATTACAATGAGAAATCATTGGTTATAATATTAAAACGGTAATAGAATTGATGCTGCAACAGATCAAGTAATCACAAGAAATTTTGGGACGCTAGGACAAAAATATGTTACAAAGCTTACCAACAATTTCTGAACTGTACCAGACTGATAAATCATTTGGCAGGACAAATAACTTGATGAGTAGTAAGCTGTAAAAAACTTTGTCACTGCCTGACTATATGATTGTTCTTGAGACCATGGAATGGCACGAACAAGTACAGTAAAGTGACTTGGCTTGGACATAGAAGCTGTAATATAGGCCAACCTCATTTGTGTGATGCTTTTATACTCCTAAAAGACAAAAAAAAAATATTATCATAGAAAATGATACCACAAAGAATTATATAGGTAACCTTTGCTAGGCTCCATTAAAATGGAAAGAAATGTGAATCCCGGTTGATTGTCCTTACAAGGTAGAGAAGAATACAAGTTGAGAATGTTATGATGTACAATGCAAGGCAATGTGCCCAAAGCCTGAGAAGGAAAAATGGTGCCCAAAAAAAAAATGAGAGGTGATAAATAGATAAAATAAAAAGAAAGATTGATTAAAAATAGTCTATCACTCTATCGAATAAAACTCTAATTTGGTTAAAAAGAGTCTATCACTCTATTGAATAAAATTCTACTTCAGTATAACGTGGAAGTTGCAAGGAAGTTCATTATCTTATCTGCAAGAGTTTTAAACTCAAACGTGCAGGAACTCTTCAAATTTTAGTGTATTTTTGGCAGATAATTCTATACGCATTAAGCACACAAAAAAGGCGGATAACTGGCATATCTATTTTTGGCAGATAATTTCTATATGCATTTAATATATTCGAACGCACCAGCAAATAATACTTCAAGCAGATAAAGATTTACAAATCCGGGGACATGCCACCATTCATAATAATTGAGTGGCACTTATCATGGTAACAGATTGCATACCATGTTGAGCCGTCCTTCACATTCTGAATGGAGAATACTATTAATTGCTCGTTACGAATATAATCATGAGTCATATCATTCCCAAAATAATTAAGTGGAAGCACTAGAAACAAACATATAATGCCAGCAATGGAGAATACTCGGATACTGCACAGAACAATGAATAAGCATCAGATGTTAGCACATGCAAATCAAATCAAGCGAAAGTCATACCAGCTAATGCCAATGAAGATGAAAAGAAACATTCAAACGCTATGCTAATATTTCATACCAACATCAATATTATCATGTACAAGTGGTGGCAATATTACTTGCAGGAAATTGCGAGAGAATCATTAAATGGTTTGGGCCTATCCGATAAGGGATTTTGCCAAAGTTGTGCGAGTTAAAAACACCCCCACTCCCCAACCCCCAAAAAAAAAATGAAGAGAAAAGAAACCTGAAACTAATATCAGCTTCTATCATAGATAAAGCTAATGTAGAAGCATATAAAAAGATAAAAAAAAAAAACAAAATTTGCTTTTTGAGGTCTTATGTTTGGAGAGACCTAACAAAAAATGGTATAAGAACTCATCCTGCACTTCATTCCTTCTTTACATCCATTTTTTTTTCTCTATATTTTACAAATATATTTTCAATGAAACAACATGCTTATTTTTATTTAAAAAGAAAGGCATAATATAAAACGTAATAGCCTTATAACTTGAAACGTTTAAAGTTGATGAATTAACTCATCACCTGAAGACAACAGATCGGAGAAAGACAACAGCATCCAGACCCCCAATTGCGGATAATTCTTCCTCAGATGTTTCCCACGCCTTCTTTATCCAGCTAGCAGATGGCATAAGTCTCTCGAACCAGAAAGGATCTGGGCATCTCGACCTCACCTGAGCCAGTCTCTGCCCGAAGTACACGACCACAAAGCTTGGTTGTTTTCTTAAAACGGAATACAATGAAAAAAGCGAAACACACACGGCTGTGTTGATACCAGCAGAAGTCAATAGAGCAGATATGTCCATCTCTAGTCTATTGTATTAGGAAATCTGTAGCATGCCAATATCCAAAAGAGAGATAAAGGATCGAAGTAGAGTATAGCCTGAGTTAATCCCTAATGCCTGGTACTGCAAGAAGCCGGAATCTTTGCAAACTTGTCCTAAAGCTGAAAGAGCAGAGTGGAATACCGAGTTTCTTCATCTTTCATGGAAACTTCAGTTATATATTAGTTGATTCAAGAATATAGGCTACATCCGAGAGAATTCAACATGATCTCCTCAAAAGCAGTACGTCTTTCTCATTTATCTTGGTTCTAGTATCACTCGTCAAATGAACACGAAGGACAATCTGACAACAAGAGGATATAAATAACTAATATTGTCAATAACACATATCTTGAAGATAAAATTTTTTTCCCCAAAGTGAATAAACATCTAAACTGAGTTTGATGCACGAGAAACTCATACACGCTGTTCCCATATGGCCTCCTAACAAGCGGAACGTGTTTGCATTGAGTCATTAGCCTTTACATTCTTGTGGTTACATTGGATTCAGGAACGAACAACAACTGCAGTTAAATAATTAAATTGCACTACCAGTGCCCCTTTTCCTCTCCCGTTCCGGACTAGTTGCAGAGTTTGGGCAAATAACGCTAGCTTTGTTTATGGCATTCCACGTAACATAAGATCATACAATAGTTATTTCATGATCATGAGATTTATTTTGCAAGCAATGCGATGAACCGAAGCATCCAACTTATTCATAACCAACAAAATAAGGAAGAATATTAAAAAACTCACATTAATATACCAAACATCTACATTATTAAATCAAGGCAACATGTACAATATAGCAGCCGATCACCGTTTTTTTGTTGGGAAACTCAAAAAAAAAGGGGAACAAGATAATCGATAAAATATTGAAAATATCCATACCTTTATTCTGCATTCTGGAAATCCAGGGGAACGAGTCTCACCAAATTCCAGCATATATAATTAGTTTCCTTCGACGGGAATGTGAAAGAAAAATTATGGTTTCGTCAAAAGGAAACATAAAATGGAAACCCTAGAAAATAATTGGGATTTTGAGAGATTTTGGTGGAGATTTATGGACATGCAGGGCAAGGGAAGAGAGAGAAGCTCGAATCCGTCAGCCTATAAAAGGGGCGGGGAATTTGTAATCGTCTGTGAGCGTTTTTATTTGCGCAAATGATACCCTATCTGTCAAGTTACGTGCAAAATGCCCCCAACGTTCAACACAAAGTTGTATCTATCTGATTGTGGGTCTAAATTACATCTTTTTTCTAAGGGAATAAATTTATTTATTCAATAGAAGCATCTTCAACGAGTACATCACAAAGAAATAAGCAATTCTAGGGGGACATAAAAATAAGATATTATTAGATGACATTCTCATGTGGCACACATTCTTTGGGTGATTATTACATGGCTACTTTTTCATCATCTAATATAAATGTGTCACCTAAGGATGTCACCTAAGAATGTCCCATTTTCATGTCCCCCTAGAATTTCTCTAAAGAAATACGGGAGGATTAACCTCTCAAACCAATGAATACAACATAGAACTAGTCACTCTAACACGTCTATGATCGGTTTGATTCGCAAATCTCTTAATAAAAGAAAATTGAACATAATCCATGTTTGAAGCAAGCGAGAGACCATCTAAAATCATTAAACCGAAGTGAGGGGTGTCCCCTTGGTTGTTTGTAATGTAAACGCATACGTCCATTTCCATGATAATGTTACCAAGCTGATTGTGAGCGATCCAACTTAAAAAATTACATTCTTTTTAACTCTTTGAAAAATATTAGAAAACCTAAGTATATTTTAACGGACATAAGAATATCTTCAACAAGTTCTCTATTTTAAAAGAGAATACTGTATATTTTAAGGAGTATCTTTAATTTCAAAGAGTAAAAATTTTGAGAATGTCCAACAAACTTTTTATTTGTTACTCTTTGTTTTGCCTTTTACAAGAAGCATCCGTTATATTATTTCATTTTAAATTAATATATTTATTCTTTTAAATATTAATAGCCAATAGAATCAATTAAAGTTTTGTTAAAACCCAAAAACGTGTAAGGAAATTTGTAGACATTAAATTATTGAGATGCTCTGTAAATTTGGAGAGTTAACCCAGCTCTTTAATTTGAAAAGTCAATTTAAAGAGTCTATTAAAGCACATTTTTAAGCAATTTTACTATTTAAATTAAAGAAAATCTTATATTTAAATAGTCGGTTAAAGATGCTCCAAGATTTTATGAGAAATCATTACCAATGCAATCTACCTATCAACTTTTTGACGAAATTTTTCTATCAGAGTTAGAAATTTTTAACAAAATTTGAACTTTTATCAACACAAAATCTGTCACTAAGAGCATTTTTAGAGTGGGGAAAAAACTTAAATTGGAGTTTTCTCCCACCATTGGAATTAAGAGTGTCAATTTTATACTCGTTACCCAATACTCGCGGGACCCTCCCCCATGTTAGTATTGGGACTAGTACGGGGCGAAGAACTCTTATCCGGTCGGGGACTCATTACGACCCGATACCCAATAATTTTTTTTAATTATAAAAAAAAATTGATATGGAAGAAGAGTTTGTGAGGTTTCAACAAGGATTTTTTTTTGTATACAAGCATGTATGTTATTATGCATGTGTGTATATGTGTCAAATATGTTAGCTACAAGTACCCAACACTTGTAACCTAGATGTATATGTCATGTGTTACACGCACGCATACATGCATACGTGGGCAAAATAAAATTCTTGAAGGTTTCAAACAATGATACTCAAACATAAATCAATATGCCTTAATCGTTTTGCCCAATGTTCTTTTTGTTAAACTTTTAGCTAACTTTAATAGTTAATTTTTTTAGAATTTTTTTAACGAGGTTGGTAACGAGTATTTTTCTTGTACTCACCAATCGGGTACGATGCGAGGGCTTCCTTAACGGGGCAAGGGTGGAGAAAAGCATACCCGCCCCCGTTGTCATTCCTACCCACCACGCTAATATCAAGGGCTAAAAACCTAAAGTTCAGTGAATTTTGGGTGGAAAAAGCCAAATGAGGTGCCAAATTACCCACATTTTCCCCTTTCTCCTTTTCCCATTCACTTTCCACCCTCACGCTATGCTTTAGCTGGATTTCCATAAGTAGATATTTTTCCCCCCAAACATGCAATATTTAAATATTTTGATATGAGTAATACTATTTATCTAAACTAGAGAATTGTCTCTTATAGCAACACGACACTGGGATATGGGTAGATATGCATAGATCATAAAGTATTAATTTATTCAAGAACCAATTAAAAGATAACAACTAAACTGGACACTGGTCTTGAATTTAGATAAATCGTATTATTCTTTTGGTACTCAATTTGTATCTTGTGTAGAAAGTAGATACACATGATATGATAATGAAAAAGAGTTAAACAATTATGTCATTGAATCTTATTTCTATAAATAAGAGTTAAAAATGCAATAAGAAAATTTCAGATACATGTCACAATTAATGCTTCTCTATCACATGTGCAAAACAAACACGGTTGCACTAGAAAGAGCAAGTGTTCTGCAAAACTAATTACACAACCATCTGCTAGGATTCTTCATTTAATAATTGTTTATTTAAATACTCTCCACTAACTCTTCAAGAATCCTACTGCATTCACAATACAACTGAGGAAGAAAATACAATATGCAAAAGTGGGATTTTTCACGGTACAACAAGAGAAAAAGTTACACAATTACACAAAAAATGCATAAGTGCAGAGACAAGAACGTTGGCCACCATCTTCTGGCTTCTTGTTGTTAGTGAAGTCCCCATTTAGAGGATTGTTTTCCGCCTTCTTCTCCTTGTTATGGCTATGGTTCCTTGTATCTGTAACAAAATGAAATGAAAATGTACACTTGTGAGCTAAAAAAAGTGCTTCCTTTGAGAAGTAGATATGTTGATCCTAACTATTTTGAGTTTCTTAAAATTCTTTTTATTGAAACTTGAATGTCATTAACATATTAAAATAAAGGGGAAAACTGATCTTGTGAATATATTTACCATGTTTGAATCTAAAACAGAGACCACACATATTGATGGGGGTATAAATTGTTGCAAAAAATAAACTTTAAGAAAATTTCCAAGAAAGGGCGGAAAAATAAAATCTAGCTACCCCTAATCCATTTCCCTTACTCTATTTCCTTCGAGAAGAAGTTTCACAAACTAGATTCACAAATGCAACTTGATAATTAATGATCATAATTGGTACAAGATTCACAATTAATTAAAAGCATATTAAAAAATCATCAATGGTGCAATTTCAGAAAAAAATCATCACTGGTGCAAGGGGGAACCATGGATGATAAACAAGAAACACAAATAAAGAATAAGGCATATTAACAAAAAATTGATTCCTATCAAAATCTTTGCAAGAAAGACAATTTAATAAGTTCCAAGGTATTCAATCACGTGCTAATACCACCAAAGAACCAACATATCAGTTATTGGAAATAAATTTAAAGTTCCTCATTCTATTAATAGGGATTTTAAAAAGGCACCAAAATGGCTACTAGGTGATAGGTACCCAATAAATTCATAGATAGAACCCACAAAATTGCTTCACAACATACTCCATTGAAGAATCAACTAGATTAAAATACTGCTGGAACGAAAATAAAATTTAAAAAATTTACCTCAACTGCAGTTTTTGACCAAACTCCCTATAAACAACAAATACAGGTTATTAGGAAGGAGCAAGAAAAAAGGAAAATTGTGACAGCAATGAAGAGAAAATCACGACTGTGGCTTGAAATCGTATCCGTACTTATAGAGTTTAGGAAGGAGCGAAAATAAAACAGTTAAATGGGAAAATACTTCCCGAATGGCGGCTGCTGTGGCCAAGAAGGCCAGCAGCCGCATGAAGAAGGGTATGGATTGGGGAGAACAAACCCTAGAACAATTGTTGAAAGAGCTACGGGTACGAGAGAGAACGTGGAGGGAGAAAAGACGATTGTTTTCCACGTTTTGGGATTTACTCCGGTTTTGGCTTGAAAACAAGGAAAAACTTCGGTGCTCTGGCCACTGAGTTTTTATCACGTGGATAATTAGTGATTCACTTAAACAACTCACATTTCACATTAACGGTTCTTTGAATTCCATTATCTTTTTCGTTTTTTTCTTCTTTCCAAATTTTCCTTTTTATGGTTTTACTTTAATTTTTCATTTCAGATATTTTTTTCCCAATTTCATGTGTTCATCATTTGCCGACTAAAATATTTTCCTTTTTTGGTTTTAATTTCGGTTTGTCATTTCACCTTTTTTTTTTTTTCCATTTCACGTCCGCGCTATTTGCCGACTAAAATAGTTTTTACTGACCTTTTTACACAAAGTTAATACAACACATCATTTGTATAATTTTTTATTCAACGTCACACACATGATTTTTAATACAAATTTTGATGCCGAAAATTCACGTGTTATTTATTTCAAATTATAAGGCAATTTTGTTAAAAAAATATCTGAAATGAAAAATTAAAGTTAAAACCATGAAATGGAAAATTTGGAAAGAAGAAAAAAACGAAAAAGATAATGGAATTCAAAGAACCGTTAATGAGAAATGTGAGTTGTTTAAGTGAATCACTAATTATCCACGTGATAAAAACTCAGTGGCCAGAGCACCGAAGTTTTTCCTTGTTTTCAAGCCAAAACCGGAGTAAATCCCAAAACGTGGAAAACAATCGTCTTTTCTCCCTCCACGTTCTCTCTCGTACCCGTAGCTCTTTCAACAATTGTTCTAGGGTTTGTTCTCCCCAATCCATACCCTTCTTCATGCGGCTGCTGGCCTTCTTGGCCACAGCAGCCGCCATTCGGGAAGTATTTTCCCATTTAACTGTTTTATTTTCGCTCCTTCCTAAACTCTATAAGTACGGATACGATTTCAAGCCACAGTCGTGATTTTCTCTT